>MU865389.1:0-101974 GCA_033297215.1 Podospora fimiseda
CAAGGATTTAGCAACTGCAGTTGTGACTTAAACTTGGAAGCCGGTTTTGCGACTGCAGACTTGTGAGGTGGGTAGCGGGCTTACATAATGCGCACGGGTACCCGTGGAATTTTAGAGACACGGGTACCCGTGGCCCTATGGGGCCCCATAAAAGTAGGAGCTCCCCACAGTACCAATTACATCACAAGCAGTTGCTACACAATGGAACATTCACAAGGAGGAGAATTGTAAGACACCCAGACACAGACTTTTATTTTCTTTTTCGATGCAGCCATTACGAAGGATAGTATCATCCCATGTTGGGAGAAGCTCCCTGTCAAATCCAATCCGGGTATTCACATGCCGCCTCGCTTTTCAACACTCACCAATCCCCGTTCAGTTCCGTTCCTTTTCCGGCACCGTCCCCCGGCGCCACCAGGATCCAATCCCTTCCGCGGCGCTCTCATCCTCCGGCATATGCCACCTCACATCCCGTTCCCTCATAAAAGTATCCGGCCCAGACGCCGCTAAATTTCTTCAAGGAGTTATAACCTCCAACCTCTTCACCTCACTCGGCCCTCAAGCACAAGTCCGGACCAACACACCGGGGTTTTACTCTGCTTTTCTCACAGCTCAGGGCCGTATCCTACACGATGTCTTCATTTATCTTCAATCGCCCGAGCAGTTTCTCATTGAGGTAGACGCCAATGAAGCGGAAAAGCTCAGCAAACACATCAAGCGTTATAAGCTCCGAGCCAAGTTCGACGTCTCCGTCCTCAGCGGGGAAGAAGTAAAAGTCTGGCATGTTTTCACGGGGGCAGCGTTTCGTCATGAAGGCTTGTGTCTGCCGGAACGACATAAAGAGGATGGAATGATTATTTTGCCCGATCCTAGGGCTTATGGGATGGGTATAAGGGTTATTTCTACCTCTTCTTCTGTGCCTGATTTCAGACCATTTGTGCTGGAAGATGAGAAGGATTATTCTTCAAGGAAGATTTTGGATCCGTTGCCTGTTGTTCCCGAAAAAGCATATACCGTTCATCGGTACTTGCTTGGTGTCGCAGAGGGGCAGTCCGAGCTGTTGTATGGGGCGTCGTTGCCCCATGAGAGCAATATGGATGTCATGAACGCTATTGATTTTAGGAAGGGGTGTTATGTGGGACAGGAGCTGACCATCAGGACGGAACATAGAGGTGTGGTGAGGAAGAGAGTGCTGCCTTGCATTCTTGGGGGGACGTCATGGGAGAAATGGGGGTTTGAAGAGAGTGGAGGAGCCGAGAGGATAGACACTGGGGCGAATCTCACCAAGGTGGAAGGTGAGGGGGAGGGGGCGGTGAAGAAGAGGAGTAATGCTGTTGGGAAGTGGTTGAAGGGCGTTGGAAACTTGGGATTGGCGGTTGTGAGGATGGAGGAGGCGGGAGTTTTGGAGGGGGAAAGTGGGATAGGGAAGGAGTTTGTGGTTGTTGAAGGGGAAGAGGGAGGCGATGGTGAGAAGGTGAGGGTCAGGCCGTTTTTGCCTGGGTGGCTGAGGAATAAGTTGATTGAGAAGGTTGAAAAGCCTTGATTTATGGGGAGGCAAAACTGATACCAGCATCGTTTCGAGTATAATATCATGTGTATCGACTCTTGTAACTATTATTACCCCTCCTCTTGTTTTTTTCAACAATGTCACTTTGACCACTTGTGTAGAGCTAGTATCGTTTATTTGGGAATCTCGACTGTCCCTGACCTCCTCTTTGAGGCGTTCGCCCCGTCGTCATGTTCAGAATTACCTCGTTTCTCAAAACCTCCGCCAAATCCTTCACAACCACGCCAAATTCGGCTGCCATTACTTTCTCGGGCTGGTAACCGGTGAGAAAAAAAGTCCCCTGGAACACGTCCTTTCTTCCCTCCTTAAGTGCCCTCCCGTTCTTATCGAACCCCAACTCGGCGAGGGCAAAGTAGAGAGCTGCTTTCATCTTTTTTGCGCATTTTCGTCGCACAACAGCGATGCTGTTATTAGGGCCAAGATATGCAGTGGCATATACCCATAACGGGGTCTTTTTCTTTTGGAGGTACCGCCACAACACCTTGTCCGTGAGCGGATGGGGTTTATAACCCAAGGGCTCCTCGTCATAGTTGGAAAATGTGTGATTCTTGCTGTATCTAATCCTGAAGCCGTGGCTGTTCAGCTTACCTTGGCCTCTGGGGGGTTTGGCGTCTGTCCAGAACAATACGTTGTGTTGTCGACTGAAGTTTTGGACTTTGGAGCCAGGTCGGACTGGTTGAGCTTCGGAGTTGTCATCGGATGGGGTTTTGGGGTTCAGGTAACGCAGCTCTGGCATATCTTCAGGAAGGATTGGGGTTTCAGGGACGTAATCGAGGGCGCCGATAAGTGGGTAAGGGTTTCCCGGTGTTTTGGTGGTTACTTGGCGACATTGTAATATGAATTTTTGGGTGAAACGTCGCAGTATTCGTGGAATCATGATGTGTTTTTTTTTGTTTTTTTTTTGTCTGGGGATTTGTGAGTGAAGCTCTCACCATGAGAGCCAAGACTTGTCAAATTCAATGAGTTCACCCCCCTGTAAATTGAGAACTGCCAAGCTTTTTGAATTTCTTATCAATCGTTATCGGTCTTGGTGGGCTGTGATTTTTTGGTGGGGTTTCTGGTTCACTGGACGGAGGGGCAGAGCTTCCTGCACTTTTAAATCCCCCAAATTTGAATTACCCAAGCGGCTTTTCTAGATATTGCTTCACATAATACTCGTCAGAAACCGCAATCATGAAGTTAGATACCAGAGCAATGCGCCATCTCGCGCCAGACGACTGGAAAGTCTTGGCAGCTGTTTGTTTCCCTCATGCCCCCCTTCCATCGCTTGCGCGCACCTTGTTAACCACAATCCACAACAGGTAGAGCAAGGCAGTAAGAACCACGAAATAGTCCCAACCACCATAATCGAGAGGTTTTCCCGAATCAAAGGCGGTGTCAGTGGTGTACACAGATGCATTTCCAACCTCGCCAAGGTCGGCCTCATTGCAAAGATCAAGGAACAGAAATACGATGGCTACCGTCTCACATATGGCGGTCTTGACTACCTCGCCCTCCACACCCATGCCCAAAAGAATGCCGTATACAGTGTTGGCAGCCGTGTTGGTGTAGGCAAGGAAAGCGACATCATGATCGTTGCCGACGATACCGGCGCCCAAAAGATTCTCAAAATTCACCGTCTTGGTCGCATCTCGTTCCGAACAGTCAAGACGAACCGGGACTATCTAAAGAATAAACCCTCAGCATCCTGGATGTACCTATCCTGTTTGGCAGCAAGGAAGGAGTTTGCATTCATGACTGCTCTCCAAGAAGAAGGATTCCCCGTTCCAACGCCCATCGCCCAGTCGCGACACACAATTGTCATGTCCCTTGTCGACGCACCCCCTCTCAGACAAATTTCCTCCGTCCCAGACCCAGCATCACTTTACGCAGAACTGATCGCTTTGCTACTGCGATTTGCCAAGCACGGTCTCATCCACGGCGATTACAACGAGTTCAACATTCTCATCAAGGATGACGTGACCACAGCGGAAGACGGAATAGAGTCCATAAAGCTCACGCCAGTAGTCATCGATTTCCCACAAATGATTTCGATGGAGCACGTGAACGCCGAGATGTACTTTGACCGTGATGTAGAGTGTATCAAGAGGGTGTTTGCGAGAAAGTTTCATTTTACTAGCACCACACCCGGGCCGTTTTACAAGGATGCTAAGAAGACTATTGGAAAGGATGGCGCGAGGAGGTTAGATGCTGTTCTGGAGGCTTCTGGTATTACGAAGAAGATGGCAAAGGAGTTGGAGGCTGCTATTAGACAGGAGGAGGCTGAGAAGGAGGCAAATCCCGAGGCTTTTGAGAATGAAGATGAGGAGGAGGGTAGTGAAGAAGAGGAAGAAGATTCTGGTGAGGAGGAGGGTGAGGAGGAGGAGGAGGAACAAAGGGTAATAGTGATTGGAGATGATGGGAAAATAGCGGGGGTGGAAGAGATGAAAAAGTTAAGTATTAATGATGGGACGTAGACGGGCTGATTTTGGAAATTATACCATGGTTCTTGTTTGGTATCCTGTGGTTGTTTGTATGTCTCGTGTGAATCCGTAATAATACGAGCAATTAATACAAATAAAAAGTTACAATCAAGATCATTGAAGGTCCAGGACCAGCCGGTCACCCTGAATGCCGAACAAACGTTTGTTCCTTGGTCATTGACCATAAAGGTTTTGCTCATTCTCGGACTTATTACCTGTTGAAACGCGCAACTCCAAGTCTAATCAAGCAAGCCACCAACTGAACCTACTTACACCATTACACCGCTGTTGAGGCGGGTTTAAAAGTTCAAAGACATGGTTTAAATCTTTGATGGCCGACCGTATGTATCACTGGGTACAATATCACCCTTTGACTATTTATATTCGGATAGACCTTTTCGATATCGAAAAGGGATATTTATGATCAGATATAAGTATCGTGCTAACAACTTGGAAACGTTCAAAGGGGGGAAATATTGTAAATCTCCCCTAGTCGGCTGTGTAGATCTATCCTTTGTACTTTCTTATCCAAAGATTTGAGGGTTTGGTCTTGAGTTACTCGAAGGAAAGCCGAGTTTGTTAGTGGGTTCCTCAAAGAGAGCCGGCTACCTGGTCAGACCTATTTATCAAGAAATATATGCATTGAAATCCAATCCTTGAACTTGTCAACTTGTCCTAAGACTTTTGGTTGCTGACGGTTGAACTTTTTGAAGTCGTGGTGTTCTCCACTCCTCAGTAAGGGGATGCAGTCCCCGGTTTTGGGGTCTTGTGCGGTTCGAAGGGTATGGTGTAATGTATGTTGATTCATGGTCGGGCGTGTAACTGCCATGGTTGTTGTTGTTTATCATCCCTATTGGGCACACCATTAACATAGAACGCTCAAGCCGGGAGCGGGTCGTTCGGCCCAGGCGCGAATGTATGGGAATTACTGCAAATCGAGCCCGGCACGGAGGGACCACCTCCGACGCGATATTGCTCGAGCCGTGTGCGAAAACCTGGCTCGAACGAGCGGGTCCGGCTCGGTGGCATCTCGTCTGGCAGGGTGGAAGGTGGTCCGGCTCGGTGGCCTCTCGTCCGGTCCCTCGGTTGTATCTGCTGTGACTCGGTAGCATCTCGTCAGGCGGGTTGTGAAAGAAAAAAAAAAGGGCAAGTTTTTGTCTTGTTTTGATTCACAATTAGTTGTTTGAGGAGAGGGTATACGAGCTTGGAACATCTATTCTACACTTTTTACACTACAACCATCTGGGTATCTACTCAAGATCTCTTCCCTCTCTTCCCTCCTTTCCCTCCAACCTGCTCTTTCAAACCACTGAAAAACTCCATCTCCCCAGCAGTCACTGCCACCGGCGGCTTGAACATACTATCCCCCCACTTCAAATCAAATTTAATCTCTCCCATGGGTTGTTCCAACGGTTCCATAATAGGCGTCATCCTCCAAATATTCATCATCAATCTCCTCCACGCCCTAGCAGTATATCTATGACAATTCAACGCATTAGGTTCCCCCGTAGGCGTATTATAGTCCTTCTCCCCCGTCAAGAGCTTAAACCTCCTACTCGCAGGCCTGTCCACCCTTGCAGCCGACTGCGTAGCATAGAGAGGCCATTTCCATTCCGGCTCGTATAAATCCCCAATTGGAGTTCTCCTGGCAGGTACTTTCCACCCTGCCTCAGCGAAAATTCCCTTAGAAACCATCTCAAGAGTCTCCCACTCCTCCTTTGGCACAGGAGGTAAAATTCTCGTAGCCAAGTTTTTCCAATACTTTTTTGTTTTGGTCCTCTTAGTCCTTGGATTCCATGGCTCTCCCCACGAGTTTGTTTCGGGGAAAGCTTTACTCAGGGTGGTCATGGTGCTAGTAAATGCCGGACGCGGCGTATTAGGAGGTGACGCCGTCATTTGTAGATGAGTGAGAGCCTGCAAGACGTCGGTGTCCCAGTTATCCAGCCAGTCTGGTGGGGGAGAGTCTGGGGAGACGTCCATTGTTTCCTTGATCTTGGCTTCTAGTTCTTCTGTGTTTTGTGGTGGGGGGCGTTTGATAACTGCGTCAAGAAGCTCGCGACGCCGGGGACCTATTCGGCCAAAGGCAAAGAGCAAGATACGGGTCATGCGGGAGGTGTCGCCTGAGTTGGCGGCACGGAGGTAGCGGAGACCTTTTTCGGCCTTTTTAGTTCGAGAGGAGACATGAAGGGTATCTTTTTGGTGTTTGTGAAAGCGAGATTTGATGTGTTTGTCTACGAAGGGGCGGACGACTGAGGGAAGGTACGAGGATTCCCGGAGTAGGTGACGATAAATTTGAAGGGTAGTTTTTGGTGGTGGGAGCCGAAGTGGGTGAGACATTTTGAGAGCTTCGTTTTATAATATTAAGAAGTGGTTAATAGCCATTGGGAGTTTTGATTCGAAATTTTGTAAAATTCGGGTGGAAAATGAAAGTGAAAAAGTGTTGATGAGATGAGAATGCTCATCATGAAATTTGTGGAGATGGATGATTTGAGAGGTATGCTGGGTAGTTTCTTGGTGGCTCGTGCACTTGAACTTGACTTCAAACCTTCAGGTTGACTTGATTTTTGACGATAAAAATTATTCTATATGGACTTATCGTCATTATCTTGAAATTGTCATTCAATTTTCGAGATGATGTGCGTGGCGTAAATTTTTTTGGTACAGAAGGTCATGCTCAACTCCAATCTGATGGTAGGCCACCTCACAGGACCTGCAAGTTCCCTCCCGAACTCTCTCTCATACCTTCGGACCTTCCGTAATCGGACAGAACTCAACCAAACTTGATTAAACTGTTGTTTTAAATTCCAGAACGAAGCCACTTCTTTTCATGAGCTTTTAACTGAATTTTCTTCCACATTCCTCTCAAGGATTTCCCTGACATCTCTTACCCCTCACCATCACCCAACATCACATCATCACCATGTCCACCTCACCCCTAACAACAACCTTCTCCGTTCGCTCCCTAGCCGGTGAGCTCCCCGCCACCGTCCGCGTCTCAAACCTTTTTACTCTTCTCCAATCAGCCGGCCACGACGCCTGGAACCGCCCTGCGAAAACCCAACCATGCTTTCTCTCCGCCGAGGTCGGGTTCTCACAACCATTTGACTCCGCTGCTGCCTCCGATAAACTGGGCGAGGATACAGTGCACTACGGGACCTTAAGCAAGGCTCTACTTTCCAGTCTCAATTCTTACTCGCCCCTCGACAATGGTGACGAAGCGGACGAGAGCGTCCAAGCGGTTTTGGGTAAACTCTGGGGAGATTTAACAGGGCAGGATCTGGAAGGACAGAGCACTGGTTCAGATAAGAGTTTCTTCGCAAAGGGGAGCCTAGGTAAGACGGTGAGGTTGTTGAGTCTCACGGTGGTGCTCCCCAAGGCGAGTCTGTTGGGTGAGGGGATTAATTATACGGCTACTGCGGTGTTCAAGGAAGATGGGACGGTGGACGCAAGGGCAATGCAGATGAGAATTCTAAAGCTGAGGGTGCCGACGCTTATTGGGGTGAATGCGAATGAGAGGGAGGCGAAGCAGATGGTTATTACCACAGTGACGGTCGAGCAGGTTGCGAGAAAAGTTGATTTGTTTACCAAGGTCGAGGGAATTGTAGTAAAGGTATGTTTCACGGTCTACTTGTGGTGAGGAAATGATATCCATGCTAACTTTATATGTGTCAGGCTCTCGAGGAATCGTCTTTTGAAACTCTCGAGGCACTGGGAACGCATCTGATTGACTGTGTGGCTGACGGGTATGTCAACACCGAGGATTATCTGGTGCATATCCTTATGGAGAAGCCTATTGCTGTTCCTTTGGCGGATTGCCCTATCGTGGAGGTCAGAAGGTTGGTGAAGGACTATTATCGGTAAAGGGTTCTGGTTGGAAATTGAGATTCACACGGGCTGTGTCCTGCTGTAACAACAACAATCCATTATACTCGATGAGAATTTACACGATTCTTTATTCACAAGAATTGAACTTCGGCGCGAGGGCTCGCTAGAAAGCTCACATGTAGCTTGTAAACGCTTGAAAATGGATCGAGGCCAATGGTTTTGGGGTTGATGGCCTGCAAAAGACCCTCTCATCTGAACAATCGCCAAATAGATAACATTTTATGCACCGGTATAAGCCCCCTCCATAACGCCAGCAAAATAGCAGCATATAAAACCCAGATAGAACATTTCCCTATTAATCCGCCATCAATTAGATTTACTCCTTGGTCGCCTTCTTTTTCCTCTTGGGTTGCTCCTCCTCGAACAAAGTTTCCTCATCATCATCGCTCTTAACATCTCTCTCGCGCTTCAGACCCTTCATCTTTCTGGTCTGCAGCTCGCTGAGATCCAGCTTGCCCAGATGGATTCTACCAAGCTTGTCACCCATAATATCGGTAGAAATGTTCTTCTTGGTGCGCTCCTCACTCGTCCTAGGCTTGCGCATAGCCTCCTTGAGCATTGCCTCATCTGGCTCCTGAATGCGACCAAGGCGGAAGTCCATTCTGGGTCCATGCTCCTCAAGCTCAACGCGGGGAAGTTTCTGGCCGGATCGTTTCGTCTGGATGGTGTACACTCGGAGGTGGAGAACAGGCTTGGAAGAAGGATCGTCAGAGTTCGTTGCAGAGGTTGTTGGCTCGTCAGCGGTCACGGAAACGATGTATTTGAGACCCTCAACGTCGATCTTGTTGGAAACATCGCCCTTGAAAAAGTCGATGAGCATTGACTTGGCCATGGTGAAGGCGTTCGGCACTGGTGACTCGAAAGCAGTGCCGGAAAAGACCATCAGCGGGCGCGTCCCTACGGGTACTTTATTGGTTTTGAATTGGGATATGCTGCGGAAAGTCTCGGCGTCGAGGATGAATTCGAGCATGTCTAGCAGCTTGTAGTCGAAGGTGCGGGCAAAGGTGATGGTGTGTGGGCGCTTCTTGTTGGAGCTGCCGAACACAAGCATACTGCAGTCATTCTTCTCGGAGAAGAAGCAGAGGGAGGTGGCATCTTCGAAGGGGTGGATGGGGTTCTTCTTGGTGAAGCGCTTGGAGTGAACCTGTCGGAGAGCGAAGAGGTCCCCCATGGCATCTTGGGTCTGTATTGATTATCACGATGATTTAGCAGTCGCGCATAGGAAAGGGATCGACTCGCAATAACGTACGATTTGGCTGCAACTGGTGCCCCTCAGGAAGAGGGAGGTTTTGGGGTTCTCGTGGACTTTGGGGGCCTTCTTCTCCAAGGCGCGCTTGGAGCGAGCGGTCTTTGGTTTACTGTCGGTTGACGGAAGTTAGATGATATTGCCTCAAAGAAAGCAAACTGATGGGTTGAAACGTACACTTGACGAAGCATCTTGACGACGAAAACTAAAGATCGCAATGGTTATGATTATCGTCGGCTGCAGGGGACCATCGAATCAATGAATTATTTGGAAAGAACCTGGAAAACTGAACTCTGCTTGGATCTTTTTCTTATCGATAACAAAAGAAAGCTGAAGTGGGACCGCTATCTGAATCCTCTGCTCCACTTTAGCTCCAAATCGGCAAATCCTTGCCCATTCGCATTGGCAGGGACAATCACACACTTGCGACCAACCATACAACATCATTCTTTCGCCATTTCGCCATGGGTTCAAAACGCGATTTCAGCGCTCTGGCAGCTGTGGATTATGACGAAGCCAATATCGAGCAGCCGACACAGACAGAGCCATCAAATAAACGTCGTCGTGAACAACAGCAACCAAGATCGAAATCAAAACAAACAGAGGGCAAAGTCGATCCGACTTATGGACAGAAAGCTGCTTTCCCTGGTATCGATGATGGCGATATACAATTGAGCGACGAAGACCTCGAGTTCGAGGAGTGCGGTGACGCGCTTGCCTACCTTCAATCCGTCCGGTAAGTTCTACTTTTATCTTTCCTGTTGGCGCATGCACCATCGCACCAGCCATCGCTAAACAAACATTTTTATCTTGCATTCAGCTATTCGCAACCGACTGTCAAGTGAAAGGAGAAGTATACTAATGGTAAGTCAATCTTTTACAGTCAAGAAGCCAGACACGTTCCACATATCATCGTCGCACCCAAAGCCGGTCCACAACTTCCTCCCGAACTCGCCAACGCCTCGGCCGATGACGACCAGGTTGACCACAGCCTCTACGAGAACGGCGTTGGAGACTCGCGTGGATACTACTATGACGGTGCATACACCGCAGCTCCTTCATCGCCAACTTCAGCACCGCCATCGCCAGCACCCGACATGTCGCCGTCTTCATCCGACGCGGTCACGGCCCAAAATCGTGCCCTCCGTGAAGCCTATTATGCCTCCCTCGCTAAATCTTTCCTCTCTCTACGCGCACTTCTACACCAAGAACCTTCACCGGAGCTCATCGCTGCCCTCCCAAAAGACCACGGCACAGAAGTAGGCTCTTTCGGCCCTAGATCGTGGACATTCAGGGTTTGGACCAATCGCATGAGACATACAGATCCGTTGCCTGTGCAGATTGCGGCCTTGGAGAGGCAGAGTGTGTTGAAATTACTACGTGTAATGTTGGGAGGCAAGTTCATCAGACGCGGCTATGAACTGCGCGAGAGAACGAGTAGATGGATCTGGGCTTTATTGGCCAGGTTGCCGGACAGAGGGGAGTTGGGATATGACGAGGTCGGGTGGGTGAGGGAATTGGGCAAAAGGGCTGTGCTAATGATGGTTAGCATGGAGCACATGGACGCCTTGAGGGAGGAAGTTGAAGATGTGGACGGTGAGGAGTTTGAGGACGACGATGGAGATTTGGTGGCCAAAGAGGATACGATTGAGGTCGCTATGCCCCCAGTTGAGGAAGAAGCATCTGCAGAGATTGAGTCTGTTCCCCAAGAAGAGGAGGAAGGTGAGGTCGATATGGATATTGATGATGGCGAGGTGTTTGACGACGATGATTACGGCCCTTCAGGTGTTAAGGGTGATGAAGCCGAAGATATCGAAGCTGTCAAGGCACGCCTTCTGGCCAGTCTTGAAGAGACTCAGGTGTATGATGAACAAGAGGGTGAGTCCCGATCAAAGGAAAAGGAGGAGAATGACCAAGAGGAGTCCGCCAGCCAAAAGGCTGCGAAGGATGCCGACAGCGCTGGCATTAACATGCGGGCGACCTTGAACATGATATTGACTGTCGCTGGTGAGTTTTATGGGCAGAGGGACCTGCTCGAGTTCCGTAACCCCTTTCCTTGTACCTAGAAACTACTCTGTAAGTCGTCTTTTGTACTTCCTTTTAGGAACCATTTGCATAGCTTTCATGAACGACATAATCTATGGATACCCCATTGACTGTATCATAAGTGGCGGTTATTTGGCTTGAGAAGGGATGGTGGGGCATTTAATAGACCCCTGCCAAATTCAATTGAGATAAGATAAGCCCCGCGTGGTTCCACTAAAAAGTTGATTGACTAAATCTTCGATTTTTGCGCCAGCTACCATTACCCTGCTTGAGTAGTTCTACAACTGCTCGGCACTTTTCCCAACTCTTCAAGAAAAGGTGCTCTATTCTCATCGCCAACATGTCTATGATCACCAGCACTGCGTGGGTGCCGAGAGGTTTCGCTGCACCATTCCCCAACAAGTACAAATTCGATGAGGAGGAATTTGAACGCATCGCTGCCCTTGCCAAATTGCAGCTTGATGATGCGCAAGAGGACCTAGAGAAGGCCGAGGCCGCCGAGAAGGACAAGGCTTCATCAAAAAAGTCAAAGAAGGAGGAGGCAGCTGCCAAGGACGACGACGCTTCAGATATCGAAATCGACGATGACCTGAAAGAATACGATCTCGAGCATTACGACGACACAGACGAGGAGGCGGGCGAGGGTCAATCGATGGGCATGTTTGGCGACGTCAAGTCGCTGGCTTACTACGAATCAAACAAGGACGACCCTTACATTACCCTTCAGGAAGAGGGGGCATCGGACGATGAGGAACGCGAGGAGCTCCAGATCCTGGCAACCGATAACCTCCTTTTGGCCGCAAAGGTCGAGGACGAGCTCGCCCATCTCGAGGTTTACGTCTACGAGGACGCAGTAGATAACCTCTACGTCCACCACGACATCATGCTTCCCGCAATACCACTTTGCGTCGAGTGGCTCGATTGCCCAGTCAGCAAACCATCCGTCGACAAGGACTCGGCAGCAAACTTTGTCGCGATCGGCACCTTCGACCCGGATATCGAGATCTGGGACCTCGACACGGTTGACTGCATGTATCCCAACGCCATTCTCGGCTATGGCGGCGACCCAGAGAATCAGGGCGGCGAGAAGAAGAAGAAGGATAGAAAGAGGAAAAGGTCCAAAAAGGCAAACGACGAGTATCACGTCGACGCCGTTCTCGCCCTCGCGGCCAATCGCAAGCACCGCAACCTCTTGGCTTCGGGCTCAGCAGACAAGACCATCAAGCTCTGGGATCTTCACACGGCCAAGTGCGCCCAATCGTACAGCTACCACACCGACAAGGTCTGCTCCCTTGCATGGCACGCAGTCGAGTCGACGGTCCTCTTGTCCGGTAGCTACGATCGCACCGCTGCCATCGCAGACATGCGCGCACCCGGCGAGCTCCCAACCCGCGTAGGCGTAGAATCAGACATTGAGACCGTCCGCTGGGACCCTCACAACCCAAACAACTTTTTCGTGTCGACTGAAAACGGCATTGTGCATTACTTTGATGTGCGCAAAGCATCAAAGGACCCCTCAGCCTCAAAATCCATCTGGCAGCTCCAGGCGCACGACGAGTCGGTTTCGTCCTTTGATCTCAACCCAGTCATTCCCGGATTCATGGTCACCGGCTCAACCGACAAGACCGTCAAGGTTTGGGATATCTCGGCTACTGGACCTTCCCTGGTTGTTTCCAGAGACTTTGACGTTGGCAAGGTTTTCTCGACGCAGTTTGCGCCTGATAAGGCGGTTGCGTTCAGAGTTGCGGTTGCCGGCAGCAAGGGTACTATGCACGTGTGGGATACGAGCACCAATTCCGGTGTGAGAAAGGCTTTTGCTCAGAGAGTACCCGAGTTGAACACTGCTGCAGAGGATAAGCCCGAGGACAGGATCGTGGGTATTAATGATGAGGAGAGCAGTGAGGATGGGGAGGATGATGATGATGAGGAGGATTCTGATGAGGATGGATCTGGACAGGAGGATGGCGAATCTATGGATGAGGATTAAATGGGAGGAAAATGGGGTTTAGGAGTCAAAAAATTTCAAATATCAGGCAATTTCAGGGTTCGGAACCTTTTTGGTTCTGAATAATTACAAATGTTGTGAACAAGAAATCTGTCATTACTTTCGTGTCTACTCGTTTTCCTTGTGCTTGCCACGGGGTATCTTTTTTATCTTCAATTCCTCCGAATATCATACACAGCTTAACACTTTCTCATATCATACACACTTGTCATCCCCCAATTTCACAGATCCCATCCACACTCCTCCGCAATCCTTCTACAAAACCTCTCCAACACCCCTCCTCCGACCTCTCTCACCACCTGTCCCAATCCACCGCCCATATAAACCAACATCAACCACAAATACCCAAAAACCCCAGCATCAAACTCGCCCGGCCTTTCCCTCCCAAAGAACCATTCCGTCCGGCTCTGCAATAACTCCCCCGCCAAAGCCTCCAACGCCTCTCTCACCTCTTCAAATATCTCCTTCTCGTCAATTTGTTCCTTCCCTCCATCCGGATGTAAATTCTTTGACTGCAGTATAGAAGCCGCCGCAGCGGAACGAAGTTGATATCGCAGGGTTTTTTGTACAAGACTTGAAGAGGTCGAAGGGTAGATATAAAATTGGTTTAATAACTCCTCGTAAGAAGGAAGGAGGTAAAGACTATAAAGGAATGCGTTGCGGATCGGAGTGAGAAGGGAGAGGAACGTTTCTTCTCTTGCTGTCGGTGGTGGTGGTAATGCAAGAGAGAGGTGATTTGTTATTCTCGAGGCGGGAATTGGTTTAGAAGGAGAAGATGTAGAGTCTGCGGGGAGGAGAAAAGGTAGGGAGCCTGTCGGGGAGGCGTGGTTGGTCGAGGGCAAAACTCGATGCGGGGTGCGGGTGAGGCGGAGGAGGGTTTGCCATTTTAGACAGGTTGGATTGAAGGATGGGAGGTTGGCGAGGGCGTCGGGTTCTGTTGTGAAGATGTAGAGTGTTGGGAGGGAGGAAGAGTTGAGGAGCTGGGTTCGTAAGGGGAGGTCGTTGGAGGGGTACGTGACGAGTGGGAATTTGTTGAAGAGCGTTTGGATTGGTTTGGGGATTTGAAGGAGGGCCCATGAAGCGGGTGGCTTTGACGGAGTGGCCGTGGTTGTCATTGCGGTTCTTGTTGTTTTGTTGTTTGGGATTGACTGTATTGTCGCAAAAGTTATCCTAATAAAATACGATGTCTTTGCTGAAAAAAAATCTGGGATTGAAACGTCGTGGGTCTTGGTTATGGTCTGCGACATCCCAAAAAGTCGATGGGAAAGATGATGGCAATTGGGGAATGAGTTGCTCGGTCCGGTACGAGGGCTCATATGCGTAACTGGGATAAAACCCAAAAACCTAACCTTGCTCTAATTTTTTTTGGGGGAAATTTGGAGTAATACCATATACTAAGGTATAAGCGCATTAATTCTACGTATTGTAGGGCTAATTTGCCGTTTCTGGCAATTAATTAAACCATTTGCCGATTTATCCATTTGTCCCCTTAATATATTGTTAATTTAATGCCCTACCAGGTCTATCATATATAATCCTAACCCTCAATACAACACCCAGGAAGGTTGAATATTGCAAGGCTTTCTCTCATTACCACGGCAGTGCCGTGGCATCGACCAACAACCAGGCACCATTATACCTACGACATACCCGGGACTTCCCGTCTTTCACTAGCCATAAGCGGTGGGCTTCCACAAAGGCTTCCACAAAGCCCGCAACCCAATGATTGCAAATGGAAGGCTTCTACAAAGACCTTTGCAAGCCTGTAGAAGGCCCACTGGCTGCATGCGGCAGGCAATAACAAAGCCCGGTGATTGTAAGCGAGGTTGTGACGGTCGGGACGACTGGCACTGCAATGACCAATTGACCAACTTTCCAAAAGGAACGTCGAATTGTAAAGTCAACACTTCACAATTCAATTGCAGTATATATATGGTTTCTACGGTGACCAGCCGTCACACTGTTGATTCTTTGAAGACCTCGTTTACAACCACCAGGCTTTGTGGTTGTAACGGGCTGGGCCCTGTATTGGCCTTGGCAACCCTCGACCTCACAAGCAACTCCTCGAATGAAGCTATTCCCAAAATCCACTCAGCTCCATCCACACAACACCACAACTGAAACATCCAGAACATTTTCTCCTTACACTCGAACCAACATGCAGAACTATATTAGATGCTTGCTATGGTGAGCTTTCTCAATCTTGTCTTTCCTTTTTGTGACGGCTGGTCACGGTAGAAACCATATATATACTGCAATTGAATTGTGAAGTGTTGACTTTACAATTCGACGTTCCTTTTGGAAGGTTGGTCAATTGGTCATTGCAGTGCCAGTCGCCCCGACCGTCACACATCTGGTCAATTGAACTCATAAGTGCACACTGGGTGTGGGCTAATAAAAGTGGTCAAAATCAAAGAGCAGTTTTGTGGGTTTTTGGGTTTTGTCCCAGTTACACATATGCGCCCTCGTATTAACCCCTCGATTCATAAACACCCCCATTGGAAATAAAAAAAGGCATAAGAATAGAAAATCAATACTCTTTGCTTGATCCAAACATAATTTATTATTATTGATCTTACACCGCTGGAGGCGGTGCCTCCATCCCTATGGGATATGCGGTCCCTCTACAATTATTTACACGCGTGAGCGAACTCAAGTGCAGACTGTGTACCCAAACATAATTTGTTAAATCAGATGTGCCTTTGAAAGACACCAATACAAGTTTTCGCTCAAATGCAATCGACATCATGAAAATCGAACGACACCTTGGGCGGAAAGGACTTTGTTGAGAATTAATATGAGAAAATGGGCCAAAGAAACGCTCGGGGGGTTGTATTCATGGACCTTGACATCTACTCACTACCCAACAAAAAGAACAGCAACCAAAAAATCAGGCTCACTTGCGGCGCCTGGAAGAGGTGGTAGCAATTAGTCTCTTCTTTTTGGCCTTGGGGAGCTTGTTGGCGCGCTTCGCTGCATTCTCTTCCTTCACAGCCTTCTTGTGAGCAGCCTTCTCGTCCTTGTCCACATGCTTCTTCCCTCTTGACCTTCCTTCTTTGAAAATGCTCTCATCGCTGTGACTCCCGTTGCTGCCTCCAGAATGACTTTCCCCTTCACTTTCATCATCGGACTCTTCTTCCGGTGCCGCTTGGGGCGTGACGACCTTATCTGCAAGCATCTGCTTGTATATCAATCCCTCCTGCGGCTGTTGAGAATCTCGCTCAATATCGTAGACGTCGTCAAGAGTCCGGGGGATAAATTGGTTCCTGAAAACCTCATTATCAATCTCCCTTTTGGCCTCGGCTTCTGCGCTGTCCTCAACCTGGGGACGAGTTTCATACAGGTGTTCAATAGCCTGTGAAAGCTCTGGTTCGTCAAGCGGACCCTCGGGGGAAATGATGAAATCGAAGATTGTCCTATCCTGCAAAGTATCCACGCCCATGCGTCTGAAGAAGTCGCCCACGTTCTTGATATCAATTCTCAAGAACTCCAGGGCGCGAGGATGGTCGTGCTCAACCGACTGGGAGACATCGATAATGTACAACTTGTTATCGTGGTAAAGAATATTATACTCGCTCAGATCTGCGTGCACGAGCTTGCACACTTGGTACAATTTTCGCATGAGGCCGAGCAGCTGAATGTAAAGTGGCCGCCATGGGTTTTCACTGCCCTCCTGGGATTCCTGAGAGAAAGTTGCTTCACGAAGCTTGGGGTAGGCGTATCCGCGCTTGTCGCCGAGAAACTCCATCAAGAGAACGTGGGACTTGAGCAACAGTGGCTCGGGGCAGGGGATTCCGGCGGCTCGAAGACGCTTGAGATTGCGAAATTCCTTCTCGGCCCACTGCTTGACTTTGCGGAGGTTATTTCCCTTGGAGGCTGAGTTGAACCGATGCTCGCCTGTAACGTACTTTTCTCTGTCCTTAAAAACGAGAATGGACGTCTTGTAGATCTTAATGGCTCGTTGAATCGGCGGTGCATCGTCATCTTCGGGCTCGAGCGTCGCATTGTACACGTTTGCTTCCTTTCCAGTACTGATGGCGCCGTGAATGCCGCTTATATGGTTTTGCTGAATCATCTTGTAAAGGATTACTCTAGTCCTGTCATCCATCACCAACTCGCTCGTGGCGCGGTCCGACTTGTCTTTGGTGCGATTCTTGCCCTCCTTCCCACCATCAAGCTTAATTTTTGCAGCATGTCGGGCGAGTGATGCGTCGGTATCGTTGATCTGTGACGATGTATTTGCCGTTGGCTTTTGGGCATTGGAACGCACGACACCGCCTTGCATTTGCCTCTCGCGGTTGAAGGACTGTGTGATATTGGCTGATGTGAGAATAGCACCGTCTTCCAGATCGTCACCAAGTTCGTAATAGGCATCCTCGGACTCGTAGTCATCGGTATCGTGGTAAATATCTTGGTCAGGAACTTCAGGTTGTTGAGGCGCCTCGTGCGGTGCCACTACTGGCTGGCTGTTTAGTAGTGAAGATGGCATATTTGAACAATTAATTATTCAAGTTATTTGGGGAGGTGCTGTGTGATACAAGGAGGTTTGAAGCTGATCCTGTTTTGTGTGTCCTCAACCGGTTTGCAAAGAAGTTGTTTGTGCGAGAGAGAAGAGAGGAAAGGAGGGGTCGTTTTTACTTTTATAACATCAACGCAGGCAGCGGGAGGTGCGTTATGGATTGCCACCTCTGCAAAATATGGTTTTAAATCTGACCAATTTTCCTTGGAATTCGGTTTCGATAATTTGGGAGGATGCAAACTCTCCACGTCTCTTGAGCTGTTGTTATTGCCCTTTGAGACCTCTATTGATGACTCTTAACGCCATTTTATTTCAAGATGTGTATATTTGAGCTTTGAAATTCTGTGCTTATCGGAGAGATAAGAAAACATTTTGTTGAACCGTTCACTCGAACGCTTGGGCCCAGTGCACGTGACGTGCTAACTGAAGCAAGTCCACTTTCATCTCACCAGCCACGCACGTGTCACGTCAAGTGTTCAAAATCACCGAAATCTACGGATATCGGATCCAGAAGACAGTTTTAAAGTTTGACCAGAACCAACATAAAATATGGTTGCGCATGAAATACGCCGTTATTTAGAGTTCGGTGGCCCTTGAGATCAAGTCACAACAATGACATCTTCCTGTGGTGTCTCGCTTTACGCCGAGTTCCTCCCAAATATCCGTCAAATCTCAGTTGCGGCATCACTTCCCAGCCCGGCTAACGACACGAGACTTGTGGTC
This sequence comes from Podospora fimiseda, assembly GCA_033297215.1. NCBI lineage: Eukaryota > Fungi > Ascomycota > Sordariomycetes > Sordariales > Podosporaceae > Podospora > Podospora fimiseda. The sequence goes on from MU865389.1 coordinate 18,454, forward strand.
CATGCCGATGGAGCCACGGCTGAGCTGAGTTACCTTGGTGATAGTTACAAGCTCTCACTTCCTTCCAGAGTGTCCGCCGGTGACTATTCTGCCCACGTCAACCCGAGCCGGAAAGGCAGTACATCTTTATCATGGCGATTGCCTGTCCATATCTCTGTCCCACACCAACCACGAAGTCATGATTCCAATACAGAGCCGGTTTGGTCTGCGACCGACTTTGAGACCGGATGTGAAGTTCTTTGCAGAAACTGCCACAGTGTCGTGGTAAGTGCCGGTACAACGACGGTATGGAAGGATCTTCCAAGCGAGAACTGGGCCGAGATGATGGAATTCTGGCATTGTCACAAACCGGGAGACCATTCCCATCACGATCAAGCCGACGCGTCAGGGAAGGCCGACGAGCAGAGCCTTGCCGCTAGGGGGTACGGCGCATCTTCCATAGTCTCGGCACAAAGCGGTGTTGGGTTTGTTGATTTAACCACATTGATGTTCACTGAGAGTGATTGTCAGAATTTGACGGTAAGTCCGCACTCCTTTGCCCCAAACTCCCGGGCATAAAGAAGGAGGCTCAGCCGGCATAACTTGCCCTTTAATGGCGTGCTCGCCGATACAACTGCCCAAGATGAAAGCACTAAACCGACGGCCTCCACGTTATAGCGGATAACTCAATAGTCAAGAGTATTCCGCGATTAATAGGAGGGACATGCCTCATACTGAGATCTCTGGAAGAATGTACCAGACGAACTGACATATTATAGTACTCTCCCTCCAACTTCGAGAGTGGTTTACCAAACATGCAAGATATCACCCTCGAGGGTGGCAATGGGGAAGGGAAACGGCACTTAAACGTGTTTTGTACCTCTTGTCGCAGACAAATTGGTTTTTATGTCTTCAGATCAGCCGGGGTTACGCTTCACAAGTGGCAGATCTTCTGCAAGTCAAAGTCTGGCGCTTCGCCGAGGATATCTGAGTGTCTCGCGAGCACCATCATATCTACTACGGCTAGAACAGGGTGTTCCAAGTCCCTCATAATGCCAATTGACGGAAACATCGGTCAAACAGATGGGAACAAACTCGAACAAACCACCATTCACATTTGGGTAATGAATAACAACATAATTTATACGTCAAATGGCACGACAGATCGTAGTACTTGGGCCATCAAGCTCTTTTACCGACTCATACCCCGAGCAGAGGCAGACAAGATGCTGGAAAAGATAACCCAAGAGGCTCAAGAGATAAACTTGCCTCCCCAAGCCATTCACGAGGTCGTCCAGCACCTTGAGGCCAGTAACATATTACTACCATTGTCGGGGCGGGATTTTAAGGAATGGAAGGTCGGGTTGTTAGCAAGGTGAGGCGGAAGGAGTATATATATATATCATAGAGCTCTTGAATTCATCTGCCCCGATATTACTATCTTCTCCTGTGACTGAAAACTTTGACATACTATACTCGCTCAGATTCCTGATGGTTGATAGAGGGAGAAAAGTGAAGCTGAGTAAAATGGTGAGAAGGGGGAAAACATACAACACTAGGGATACCCCAGTGGCCGCCCAACTGAGTACAAGACCGTTGCCTTTGCTCAATGTTTCGAAAGGAATGTGGAGGGAAGACCATTGGTTATGGGGGCAAGCCCCCAAACCCCCGGTCCTCCCTTCGCTCGATTATCCATATCTTGTTGATGCAATGGCTTCCCATTGAATACAGGTGGCGTGGCCTTCAAAGATCAATACTGGCTCTGGGGTCCTGGCCCTTGAATGCCATGCGGTCTTGGTTGAAACATTCAGTATGAAGAGAGAGAAGCTCCTGACTGATTCTCCATTAAAAAGAATTTCAAATTTCAAGTCACGTCATATTGGAATTTCGCTCCAATTACCTTGCAAGGGTGGGGCAGCAAAAGAGAGAAGTGTTTCTTCCTTTTGTGCGTACCTTCCTGGTTTTACACTACTACATATGCTTTGTTTCTTATTCAATTTGCAACATTGGTGGTGGGCAGGCGTGGGGAGCGACCTACCCACTGGGGCATGCGCAATCTTCCGGGAGCTTCAGAGTTCGATCCACCGCTGGGCACCCCATATTACGGGTAGAGTTTTTTATTTTATTTTGGTCTTCCTGAATCCCACACCGAGGACTCTACTGTCAACCACCAAGAAGCCATCATGATTGTGATGAAGAAACATTTGGCCAATGTGGCCAATGTCTTTCATCTTGGTTGGATCCCTCCTACCATACAAGGACAAGACCTTCAATTGGGACACTTCAGTAGCCTCTCATGTCATGCTCCAACTAATCAACAATGATTATACCAAAGATATCGGACGGCTACCTCGCTCGATAGTTGCAGGATAAAGTAAGCTATTTTTTATCCTCTTATCCAACTCTATACTAACCTATTTCCCATACAGTCCCTCAACGAGCTCCGAAATCTGCCTCATGTCCAACGGGTGTTCGATTATATCACCCGAGCTTGGTTATTGAATCGATTCTTGAAGACAAGATTGAACAATGTCCCAACGAACTTGTGGAGGTAGACATTATACTTCACATCGGTGAAGAGATGACGCCCGATAAGGTCAATGGTGGCCGATGAGTCGGCTATTTCAGTACAAGACAAGGGGAGCGCATGTATCACGGTTCCTTACAGTGTACTGCGGAGCCTAGCCCAGCTAGACTACATCAAAACTATCGAGAAACTGTTGAGCCGGTCCTCCTATTCAATAACGTTGCTCGCCACATCTTGGGCTTTCACAATCCCGCAGCTGCTGCAAAGGACTCAGAGGAACCTCGCTACTAGGGCAATGGTCAAGTTATCTGTGTCGCCGACACAGGATTTGACAAGGGTTCATTACCTATGCGCTAACGATGTACCCAATAGGTTGGGTGACATGACACCCAGATGTATATAGGCAGATAGCCTGTTTCCTCTCTTCTTCTTTGAAATTAGTTGGGTATATTATGGGTGACCAGGAGGCTGGGCCTGGTCAGGGTGATAAGGAGGACCATGTTGAGGAGAATTAGGAGCATGTTGATGGGGAGAACGAGGATGAGTATTCTTAGCCTCCCACGTTTTAATTGTTATATCTTGGAGGGTGTTATTTGTGCAAAGATGGAAGGACTTGCTTTTTTTGGGGGCGATGTGAACGAAAGGAGGGCGGGACATGGACAACATACTTTAATATTTCGCATTTGCTTGGGAGAGGGATGATATTCCGGCTTCGGCCTTGATATTCACAGGGGACCTGTTTTTACAGCTTTAAAATTTTTGAAAGATTCTGGTGGAGTAGGTAGATAATCTCAAGAAAACAATCGGGAGAGAAGTTCCCACCACCCCTGGGTGGTCTGAGCGTCTGAGTAACTGATACAACACGCTCACCGTGTTGGTGATTCATGTTGTTGATTATGTTATATGTGTTGCTCGAATGATGCGATTAATCAATCATCAAAATTTGGTCCAATTTGCTGCAAAAACCTCGAGTTTCGAGACTTTGGTGGTTGCGTTTTGCTTACGGCGGTTGCTGGGCCAACCGGGAAGGGCAGCCCCTGAAACCCTGGATCCAATCACACATGAACGCTCAATTTAACAACTATATAGCCCCTTTCAATGTTAGCCGAATACATGAAATCAAGAACGCCTATTTGAAATCCAAAATACCTGTGTGAAATCCAAAAGGCTTGGTTAAAATCAAAAAAACCCATTTGAAATTAGAAATGCCTGTTTAAGATCAAAAACGCTTGTTTACAATCAAAAATGCCCTTTTAAATTAAAAATGCACATTTCAAATCAAAAACGCCTATTGGAAATTAGAAATGCATGTTTGAAATCCAAAACGTGAACTGAAAATTAAAAACGCCTGTTTAAAATCAAAACGACGTATTTAAAACTAAAACCGCTTGTTTGAGATCAAAAAGGTTTGTTTGAAATGAAAAAGGTCTGTCTAAAATCTAAAACGTGCATTTAAAATAAAATAACAACGACTATTTCTTTTTTGAATATGCCTGATTTATACCATGTAAATAAAAGGTATTTCTTGATGTTGAAAACTTGCTGGGGAAATACCCCAAAAGTGTCACGGCATTGGGTGCTCCTCACCGTAGAAACTATATATATACTGCAATTAAATTTTAAACTGTTGACTTTATAATTCGACGTTCGTTTTCATTTTTAGCCTGTTGGTCAATTCACTCGATCAGTCATTGCCGACAGTGCCAGTCCTCCCGGCCTTCATAGGAAGCTCTGATTAAACGAAGCTTTGTCTGAACTGATGGAGGGGTACAGGTGCAACGCTGTATACCTAATTGATGGACATGTAAGTCGACATCAAAAGTAAACTTAAACGACTCAGCGCGGGGGTCTGAAGCCTAACACCAATTAAGGTATATGAGAACCATTACGTGAAGAGTAAATTCAATTGTCATAAGATTTGGGAAAAAAGGAAATAGAAAGATGGAGACACGGTTTGAATCGCTGAGAGCAGTGTTAACTTGTCGGTCTCGTATATGATTGGTGTTCAAAGAGGAAAAAGGTACTGGTGGGGTGGTGGAATATTGTTGTTGTTATGGTTGCTATGTGCGTGGTGGGGTTGGGAATGAGCTCGACGTTGTTGGAAGCTCGTCGGAGCTGCATGTGGGCAAAGGTGCTGGTATTCTCGAAGGACTGTGCGAAACCCGCGGCCCAGTCGCGCCAGATGGGGACAACATTCCCGTCAGGCTGGGATGCCATTCGTTCCGGGCTCGACACAGTAAGCAACAGAGTACTAAATTCAACACAGAACTGTCAGGACAAAGCAGCGGCAATAGCAACGGACAGGGAATACGAGAAGAAGAGCGAGTATATATTCTGAGACGGAGCATACAAGAGGGTCAAGAAGGCAATGGGCAAATTGGACAAAACAGCAAAGTAAAGCCCTACTCCGTCGTTCCGGACAAGAAACAACTCAAAAAACCTCTCAAGTCATATTGCCAACAGTGCCAGCGTAAATCTGAATAAATGCGGCTATGCCATTTCTTGTCTCTATCGGTGTTGTCCTTCTCAGAGTATTTTATGACCGGAAAAATAGGAAGTTGACAATATAAGTCAAGTATCACAATAGTCAGTAAAAAGGTCAAAGGATAGTTGGTCCACAAGAGTTCTTCTAAAAGGGGTTAACTGTAATGATGACGGGGGCGCAGAGTTTATTCATCTGGATGGACGGTATAAATCTAGCTATATTCGTGCTTCTCCAAAACGGAGACCAAATGGGGTGCGGGCCAGATACAACATACTCATTGAAAATAATTAACCCTGATAATGCCCAAATTCCCCTTTACACCCTTTACACTAATTCAATTATTTACATCTTCTTAAAATCAAAAGACCCTAATGTATTCCTCCAATTGTCTCGGTATTTGCCGCTGTACATACAAGAAAAGTGCGCAAAGATTTATGCGCACGGAAAGCCAGTATTACAGAGTTGGCCCACTCCCAATGTCAGGTCCTCCCTCCATTGCTGTTCTGCATCCTTCAATCCCACCCCCACAGGGTGTATGATATTGTATTTGAACAATGTTATGTTTAGCAGCGTAGACATCTCGCCTTAAGTTGAAGATCAGGGCATCTTAATGATATAGCAAACTCCTTCTGATGGTCTGCAAATTTCGAATTATTCTCCTTTTCCCACGAGTTCAACGCATTGGTGTAAATCTCCTCCTTTTCTGTGTTTGATGTGGGCTTTGTAGGGCAATATGTAGAAGTCCTGAGGTGTTCCAACAGCTCCTTGGAGATTGTTGCCACGTCGAATTCAGGCGCGTCTTTCCCATCCAGGATAACTGGAAAAGCAGTTTGCCGAATCTTTTGAACCTTGTTGTCCATATTATGTCATGTCCTCGCGTCCGAAACGAAGGTCTCGAGCCGGGCTCGTTTTGCTCATCTCTTCTTTATGTTGGCACGGAGCTCCCGGAGACTACTTTCCTGTATTTGGAGGAACCGATGGAACTTGGTGAAGACGCCGAGGTCTTCGGTATATACTACATACGCATTCTCGTCGTTGACCTAAGATATCTCTAGCTTAGGGAAAGCTCCCCTGGGTCGCAGGCGCAAACATGGCGGGCTGGACTGCGGCGGCCGGCGTAAACTTCGCTCTCCCATCCATCAAGGTTGACGCTCTTCCATGGTTGTGCTTCTCTTGGCTGACAGTCCGAATCATCCGGCCACCACAAAAACGCTATCACTGTGCTCCCAGGTGTTGGAAAACTTGCCTTGATGTTGTGGGAAAGGAAAATGCTGTTTGGTTGGTATGGCAGAGAAAATGTATGATCCGGAGTGGGAAGAGAATATTGATTTGGACCCGGGAGAGTGTGAGGCTGTATTTGGTGAAAAGAACTTTGATGCTGTGCAGTGTGTTGTGTGAGGGTTGCAAGGGTGGAAGGTAATGGGGATGAGGACGGAGGAAACTGAGGAGTTGATAAAGAGGACAATGGTTGAGGGGGGTGTTATTACGTCTGAGTGCGTTTCAGAGGAGATAAAGAAGGTATTGCCTTCCAATAAGGAGATGATGGGGACGGAGCGAGAGGAGTCTGTGTAGACTTTTGCGATGGATTAATTTGTTTTATGTAAATACATTAATTCCCACCGTCAGTCCCATTTATAAATGCCATGTTTATTTTTCCCTTGATCGTGAGTTGGCATCGTGACGCTCTTCCTTCTATTGTTGTAGCGGATGGAAACGAAGTGGATTGAAAGTTTCATGCCAGTACTGTGAAAGTTACCTTGGCATTTGGCTGACTTTGAAATGGTGTGGGTCAGCCCACCACTCGTGCCGTCACACTCTGTACGGACCCGTAATTTATTACACAAGCTGCTCCCCTGCCCAAGCTCCACCAATCTTGGCATCCCAAGTTGCAAGCTTCAAATGCCGTACCCCTCTCCCTAGACCCAACATCTTGAAAAAAATATTCAAAGAATAGCCGGTGTATAGCTGGTTAATTCTCTCATCATGGAACACGACATCCGAGTTGAGGACTACCTCGACGATAAACTCCAATCCACAACCGATTTCGAAGACCTGGACACGTTGCTCTCCAGCGTTGAATACCAACACACCCAGCTACAATCCCAGCTTGACGATGCCACCCGCGAACTTGAAGAAGCCCGTCGATCCGCCGAGTCCCGTCAGACAGCTCTCATGACACAGATTGACGAGTTCCAATCCCTACAAAAGAGCATTGACGTTCGTCTTGAAATCATCGCCCAATCCGACGCTCCCGATGAAGCGATTCGCAGGTTGGAAGCGCCCATGAAGAAGCTGCACATAGTTGATTTGGCCTACCGATACCTCGTTTTGTTGCAGGATGTTGAGATATTTCGAAAGGAGGCCCGCTCTTACCTCCCGCAAAGTCCCAAAGCGGCTTTGGAACCGTATGGAAAACTCAAACAGCTGTCGCTTAAGCTGAAGGATCTTCAGGACCAGGCGGACGGGGCTGCGGTGCATTTGGTTACCTATGTTGAGTCGGTGGCGGAGAAACTATGGGGTGAGATGAAAAAGACCATGTGGGATGAGTTGGAAGCCGTCCTAAAGAAGCGTGGCTGGCCAAACGCTGTTGATCCCGAATCCGAGGTGGACGAGGAATGGATGCAGTGTTTTGAGAAGTTGGTTGATCTTCAGGTGCCAGAGGTTCTCTACTCTCCCAAGGTCATCACTTTACTTCCTGTGGATGTCATGGTGCAAATTTTCGTCAAAGAGTTCAAATTTCATTTCGTGGGCGACAAACCAACAGCTTCTCCACAAGCTATTGGGGCGCATTGCTTCCCCTGGTTTATTGCTCTGGTAGAGAAGTGGGAGGTATTTTTCAGAGAAAATTTTGGGTCGATATTGGCCACCAAGTTTAAGGATACGACTGTATCTCAGAAGATGGTCTATATGGACCCTGTTTGCGCCTTCATCACTTCGATGCTGCCTGTTATGAAGGAAAAGGTCAACTCGACACTCGCCGCCACGACTGGAGACTGTGCGTTTTTGAGCAGTCTCATGACGCAGCTCATGTCCTTTGATGAAAACCTCAGAACCGGGTTTGCCTATGACGGCGGCGATGTCGAGAACGGATGGGGCGGTCTCACATCCGAGGTTCTTGCTGAACATTTCCGAACGTGGTTGGAAGCTGAGAAAAAGTTTGCCCTTGAGAGATACCGAACGATTATGGAAACTCCGGACGCCAGAGCCATCGATTATGATTTTGCTGGTTCCGGGAAGACAAAGCCTACCTCTGCCGCTGTTCGGGTTACTGACTTGCTAAGATCCGTAACACAACAGTATGAGAGGGTTAGACGGTTCTCCCATAAACTTCGGTTTCTCATCGACATTCAACTTGATATTCTGGATGATTATCACGACCATCTCAGAGGTAGTCTTGAAGCCTACCGCAGTATCACATCGACGGTCGGAAGGGCGTTCGGTGTGACCAAAGAGCAACTTGCTGCGTTGGAAGGGACGGGAGCACTTGAGGCTCTATGCAAAGTTTACGGAAGTGCAGACCACATTGTCAATACCTTGAAAGAATGGAGTAATGAAGAGGTAATAACTTTCTTGACACCTTTCCCGCCGCATATTCTAACTTTTGCAGGTCTTTGTCCTCATGTGGGAGCAACTTCAAAACAGAGCCAAGGTCGGCGAGGAGCAAAATGCTTCCGTCGGAGGTATGACCTACGACGACGTTAGAGGTCGAACCTCGGCAGCCGTGGGACGTGAAGAGGACGGAGGTGTACTTTTTGACGAGACTATTTCCGCTTACAGCATGAGGAGGAAAGCAGCTCAGACATTCTTGTCTGAAGCTCTTGTTTCCTCACAGAGCAAAGCATTCAAGGCTTATTTACATCGACCTCGGTGGAGTACGATTGCGGGAGAGGTGGTTGATTTGGCTGTTACGCCTGAGTTGGATGAGCCTTTAAGAGTGAGTTTATTCACACGATTTCTATTTCAACTCGTTGCTGACATGTCCCAGATCCTCAAACGAGACCTTGACTTTCTCTCACGAGCCCTCGGGACGGCCCCATTCCGCCGCGTCTGGCGAGATGCACTCGAAAAGCTAAACAACACCTTATGGTCAGACGTCCTAATGAGCCACAAGTTCACCGCAATCGGGGCTGCACAGTTCAGACATGATTTGCGGGCCATTTCTTCTCTGGTAGAACGATACATCCCCGATGGATCTAGCTCTCTTGGCAGTCTGAGTGATGCTTTGAGGCTGTTGAATCTCGAATCGATCAAAGAAGCAACAGATAGGGTATTTACCGACAACGCCGAGGCCAAGAAGCTGCTGGAGGAATTGGAAATTGATTCCTTGACTCCTGCAAATGCAAGACAAATCTTGCAACGCAGGGTGGAAAATGCGGAATAATAAAAATAGACATCGCTGGCTGGCTCTCTCTCTATATATGCTCGAAATATTTACATGACAATTACAACACGAAAATTCACGATATATGGCTCTTTAAAAAAGCAACAAACAAATGGGATATCATCAAGCCTTCCCGCTGTTGAAGACGCCATTCCCCCAAACCAAAAGCCCGGTGAGGAGCAATTCTCCGCGCCATTTTGAAACCTTTGACACACAACTTTTTTTCCACCCCCACATTTTCTCCCTTAGCTAATAGCCCTCATGGTCATCTCGACAACAGCAAAAGTACCCGCACTAACAGGCATAGCTCTTGTGAGAGTAGGTCCAATACCCTTCCAGAACCCTCTCATACCCTCTGCCCTCCAAACCTGCGCGAAGCAATCCCTCATATTCTTGTATTTCTGAGTGCCCGCCACAAACCCATCCGTCTGCATCTTTGACTTTATGACATCAAAGGGATAACTGCCGAGCCACAAAGCCTCACCGGCCAATCCACCGTACAAAGCCACTTTATAAGAAGGAATTTCTTTTCTGTCAATCTTGTTGCGCTTTGCGTCGGCGTTCATTAACCATTCGAAACTGAGGAACCAAAGACCGTAGGCTTGGGCCTCGCGGAGTAAAGTAATCGATGTTCCTCTGTATACTCCATTGAAAAGACCTGCTTGGCTGATGATTTTCCTCGTGCAATCTAGCGGGCCATTGTATAATTTGTTTGCACCGTGCGGTTGCGCTTGAAGACGGATACGAATATGTTCTATTGGGGTTGAGAGCACCGTGTTTGCGATACCCGCGAATGCGCCCGCGGCGTAGTATTGAGTGTATGATAAGGGGGTTCCGGGGTTTAAGGATTCGAGATAACGACGGGCGGAGTGGAAAGCGCCGAATTGGACGGAAACGCATGCGCCAATTCCTAGTAATGGGGTGAGGGTTCCTTTGTAGAAGGCGAGGGGGCCTTCGGTGCGGTAGATGGAGGTTAGGGCGGAGAAGGCGCCGGAGTATTGAGAAGAGGTTTGGAGGCGGACTTTGATGATGTCGAAGGGTTGGCCTATTAGGACTTGGGCGACGCCGCCTGCTGCTCCGGAGAAGAGGTCTTTGAATGCTTGGGAGGAGCCTGAGGGAGCTGGGGGTTCGGGTGCCATTTTGAGGGGGCTCTCTAGCTTGACGTGGTTTTTTGGCCTGGAGTTTGTAAGAGTTGTTGAATTGGTGAAGAGAGTGTCAGGAGGAGATCCAGCGACGATGAGATTGAAGAAGAAGAAAAAGGAAAAAAAAAAAAGTTAAACAAAAAAAGTTAATCCTCAACGGTGAGGAAGCGGGTGAGGAACAATTGGAAAAAGTCGCCGGTGTCGGGATTGGCACAGTTACACAATCGGCGGGGTGTGTGGAGTAAAAACCCCACCAAACCGCACTGCGTCAAGGGACCGAGTGGAGTCCCGAATGCAATTCTGGGGCTGATGGCGTGCTTTTGTCTGTGGGGGTGGGTTGCAGGGATAAACGATTTTTCGTTTAATTGCTTATACCGTTTTTAAGCGTGTAAGTCCCGACTTCATTCCTTTCTTTTGGTGATGTTGAAGTTGACAATTTATCTGCTCATATCATATAATATTCAATTCTATTAATCCTATAAGTTTTTTTAACTTGTATTTTGAACTCGAGAAATAGGAGCATTATTTGGATATACTATTGATGTATAAAATGTCATAAGGCGTGGCTGAAGTTACGTCCTAAGCTCTTGTTCACATCTTGTAGGGATCTGATCATGTCTGTCCTACCACGACTACGCGGGGTAACGCAATGGCTGAAGCTTGGTACAGATCATCTTATCTACACTGAATAGGAAAAGGAAGGAAGAAAGCTGCGGAAGCTTCCAGCTCAGTTTGCAAACAAGCACAGGGAGAAGTTGCAACGAAAAGGTAGGTACGGAGGGATAGTGCCTGCCACAGCAGTGTGTCATTCAGTTGCTGCAACGAACCAGAAGCTTCCAAATCCTTTATCCATCTAATCAGCACATGCTAGTTTAAAAAGTGCCATTCAAATACTTTTCGACCTGCCAACTTTCTCCAACCTACAACCCACAACATTCTCAACCGACCACCCACCCACCACACATCCTTCACGGCAACAAAACCAAAACCACCGGCACTGCGACCAAGCGACTCAATTTGTTGGTATGAACCGTTTTCAATTTTATCAAGCTTCCAATCGCTTTCTTCTTCTTCTTTTTTTTCCTCTTTCGGCTGCCAACAAGAGCTATCGACCTCACCATTTCCTGTACCTTTCCTCGCAAACACCCCACCATCTTGCGTGCATTTGCAATCGCTCTCACAACAAATCTGAGCGACCCGCAACCTCACCATTCTGCTAGGTAATATACATGCTACTAACTTATTTTGAAAGCTTCTTTCACCTCAGCTACCGAGAAATCGTGGAGTGATGTCTTTGGTCCCATCCTGCGGGAGGGTGGACTGGCTTGTCTAGTCCCCCTCCTGCGGTTTGGAGCGCCGCCTTGCAATGCTCCCGGAGGTTGGATACCCCGTTAATAAACCTCCCGGAGAACCTCTTGGGGTTGTGTGCCCGGAGTGCACACTTGTCAGTTCGCAAGTGTTTGATATTTCCAGATATTATTTACTTGTACACTCGGTTGTTGGTAATCTGGCTTATGCTGTTTAGTCTTTTTCAAATTCCCCCACCCTCGGTCAACTCGCGGTCGTTCTCACCAAATCTCAACGATTGGCAGCTTCTTTTATCCGACTCATCCTCTGCTATCCTCTGTCAACTCGCGATCATTCTCATCAAATCTCAACGATTCATAGCTTCTATCCGACTCATCCTCTGCAATTCCAACGTCATCCAACAAGAGGTATGTCTGCTCATCTCAGTTCGACTTTGATTGACTATTTTGGCCAACTGATGCTAACCGACCAAAGGTGCACCAATGCTCTCCATTTTAAATCGATCGTTCACAACACCCCGCCATCCAACCTGAACTCACAATATCTCTCACCACCTACTCTCACCAACAATGCTACCAGCGACCGCAACCTCGCCAACTTACTTGATGTGATCAAAGGGTCCTTGGCATGACAAAAACTGCTATGTACACCGCAGCCCATTGGGTCGGGTGTGCTATTCCCCAGCTGGTAACTCAGTACAAGCTTCCCTTTTCTTGGCATCATGGAAGTGCATAGGTTTGGTTCTCGATGTTTGTGGAAGTGCGGATGTTTGCGTCCTTGGGCCTATGGGTATGCAATGGTTGTGGTTGTGGATTTAGGATATTTGCGTCCTCCGGAAGTATGGGTGTGCAATGGTTATGGTCGTGGAATTGGGGATATTTGTGTCTTTGGACGTATGGGCTTTGGCAGGTAGTAGTAGATTCTTCAAACTATACCTTCAGTTTTTCTCCCTCGAAATCATCCTTCATCTTTGACAAGTGACTGTTTATTTTAAGCTTGAACAACGGATCATTGAGTTTAAAAAATTCATATTCTATCGAACAAGATCATGACGCTTTATCCCATCGAAAGGGTGTCCATCCTTTTAACCGTCTCAAGATTTCAAAAAGACGATCAAGGGCTACTCCGTAGAAAGTTGAGCTTGCCTGGTACGCTTGAGAATAAAGACGTGATTGAAGAGTCTCCCCCATTACCAAGGGTGACTCAGGCTTGGTGATGTCAGTCCGGTCGGGTTGGCCCATATATTATCGGCTGTCCAGTGGGAAGATATCCTGTTTGAAAACCCCTTCAACTACTGAATGGAAGCTTATTTTTCATGAATTGTGGTAGTAGTCTTGTATACGTTATTATAGAGTAACTAAGATATGAATATTGGTCTGTATTTATATATATGTACGTTTAAAATCAATCATGCTGCCCTGTCCTGCAATCTTTGGCGTGGTCCTGTTTGTTCTTACAAGGTGGTTCATAGGCTGTCCTTTGCCCAGTTCCTTTTCTTGGTGGCCATCTGGTCACTCATGTAGATTTAGTTGGTCCCTTCCAACCCAGTCTGGACACTTGTAGAATTCATCATCTTCTTCTCCTCCATTGAGTCGAGTTTCTTTTGTAGATATTGGCGACCGAACGCGATGGCCAACTTTACTGAAATATCTTGCTTGTTGAACGTCCTGTTTGAGGGATCTCCTTCAGCTAAATCATGAGGGTTGTCTTTGACCTCATCAACTCCAATTTCTGTTTGTTAATCCATATCTTGTTTCTAAACAGGTATGGAAGGGTGTGCACATCCATCTTCTGACGACTGTGTTATTGATGGTTTCCAGGAAAGGTTTGATCATCGGCAACAGGTACCTGATGATCAGTTTGCCCACTCTTTGGTGGCAGACTCGCTAGTGTTGGCCGTGCACCCATCCTGTTCCAATATTCCAGCTGGCTGGCTGGTTGTCGTGACGTTTAATTGCCGCGTCCCAGCAGGAAGGCCACGTTTCATCCGAAAACCTTGTGTAGTGATGGGAAGCTCAAAGTCGGCAAAACTATTGAGGTAATTACCACCGAAGGGGCTGAGAACGACGGTGCTTGTCACCGATAGAATACTAAGAGTTGGTAAAACCAGCGAGGGTACGGCGATAGATGGAATGCTGATGGTGGGAAAGACTATTCAAGGAATTGGTATCGACGGTATATTCAAAGTCTGCACAACTAGTGAGGGTACGGCGATGGATGGAATGCTGAAGGTCGGGATGACTATTATTGTCGGTTTCATCACAAGGGCGATAACTGTTGTTCTTGATCTGTTATCCATATAGCAAAAGCCCATTGCAATAGCACGAGCGTTCGAGTCCGACACGAATAGGTATAATTTGGTGGGACCGTGCCGGGCTTGAGCGGGTTTGTGCCGGACACGACGGTTTGGCATGAATTTGTAAGAAGTCGAGGCTCGTAGATCTTTGCGTCGTGTTGCCGACAGACGCCCGTGTTGCCAACGCAAACTCTGCTGGCAAGATAACCAAAACCAACGATGATAAGTCGGCCGAATCGGCCTTTGCAATGGCGCACGTATGGGCGAACGACGAGCGCGGCCTTACAGACGATTTGGAAACATCCGATAACACCTCGGAGATTGGACGACACTGGAATTTCTCTTGCAGGTTGGCTGGTTTTGTGGACTTCGTCTGTAGAAAAGACGATTTACCGACTACTTATCAACGCTGAAGTATACCTGGGCAGCCTATTCCCAACATTTTAGACTTTGACGAGTATATGGCTAGATGAAGCATTGCTGGTCTTGGTAGGATCAGACTCGAAGCTGGTCCGAATTGGTTCCTCAGTGCCTCTGAAGTATAGACGGATGTGCATGTTTGTCAACTGACGACAAGGCATGAACTTGAAGGAGACAGATGTCTTCAGTTCAGTTGTTGTTGTTGTTTTCTGACGGTGCTCACGCGGCAGCGATGGCTGCGAGGCTTGGAGGGTGAGCTGGGACATCGCTGAGTGAGGGGTGTGGTGGCGGCTGGTTTCTTCTCCTTGCTATTGAGGAAGCGTTGGCGTTAAGCCCACATGGGGCATCTCCTCCATGTCGGCGCGAAGGTCCCGAAGACTGTTGCGGACGAAGTCGGATAGTGGAGTTTTTAGAGGCGGTTGAGGTCGATTTTCTGGATTATTCGGGGTATATCCTCGACATCTGGCCTTCCAGATGACGGGGGCCTTGGATCGCACCACCTTTGCCAAATCTGGCATGGTTATCACCCACTGAGGTAGGATATTAAATGGGAGCGGCGATGGGATCCAGTTGGGGGAATCTTGCGACGTCAGGGGGTTGATAGTTCGCAACTGCGCCCTCACGGCTGGGCTTATCCTTCTCCGAACAAGTTCCAATGATTCCTTAATAAGAGACAAATAGGCCCGGTTTTCCACTACTCTACCAGTTGCTCGTTATCTGGGTGGCTCATGAAGTTCCATCCCTCTTGGGTATTTCTGTCATTGTCTTTAAGCTCACCCATTTCAAAGTCAATTTCGGTCCATCCACTTATGAATTTCTGGTATGCGTCTTCCGCTTTCTTAATCGCCGCTTCCATAATGTCATGAAGATTTGTCCGCGTCAGACTCCAACCATCAATTTTGCAAGTGGAATGGTGGTTGTGCCGCAAGCGCAAACCAGAGCTCTGCGGCTTCGGCTTCGGCTGGCCAAAAATCCATCATATCCCTCTTTAGCATAAAACCCTTCCGCCGGCTCGAAGTGCCTCGTGTCGGCTCGTGCATCCCACTGGAAGCCTTCGTGTCGGATTTGGAAGCTTGAGCCATGCCTTCGAGCCTGGAACGAAAATAACCGACCCGGAGCCGGTCATTCGCGTCAGGCACGAAAGGCATGATTTTGGTGCGAATTTTAGGTTTCGTGCCGGGCTCGGGGCTTCGCGCCCCGGCTCGAGGTCTTTCCAGTCTGACGCGAGTTCCTCCCAACAGGAGTATTTTCCAGTCTGATGCGAATGGTTTATTGTCGAACAACGAGCCCATGGTCATTGGAACGACCGATCCCAAATCCATCGAGTGCCTCGTTCTCCCCAAGACGTGGATTCACCGCTGCACACTGTTGTGGGAAAAGAGGGACAAGTCTCAAGCTGACAAGAAATTTATGGCCATTAAAAGTGTCACCCGTCGGAATGCTCAATGTGGTTACTCATGGGTGGTACAGGAAGGAGAAGGTTTGGAGCAGCTATTGTCCGTACACGACTGTCATTGGCTTTGAAAATCCGAGCCATGTGGAAAGATTGTTGAGCGAGAATACGAGGAGTCACATCAATATCGGGGGTCGAGAAAATGCACCCCGCTGGGCCAATGAAGCCAAAGGCCCGAAATTCTCATTCCGTCCACGGACGACCCATGAGTGCTACCGTAAAGTAGGTCTGTGACCGATTGGTCCTTGGTCTGACGGCAGGCAGACGATGCCCGAGAGGATGAGGTATGGAAACTAAGAGGTAACATCCCCAGCTGCAAACGGGCTGGTTCTCATGGATCTTGTCTCAAGAAAAGTCCCCGTCGTAACAGGGTGATCTCGCAACAATTATCCCATCAGGGTCCGGGGTCCGGTATGCAAGGAGTTGAGATGTGTAGGGAGCGATTGCAAGAACCAGCTTCGCTCGTGTGTGGTGTCTTGAATTGCCTCGACGAGTGGAATTTATCCAGGGAGTTGACCAATGACTGCCGAGTGTCTTCCATCTCGACATCGATGAGGAGGGACTCATTATTCAGGGGCCGTGTAGCAGTTCTGGTGCCTTATGGTTCGAAATTGTGTTCCGGCGTTGACTTAACGTTAGTCTACAGGATTGTTAGTGATTCCAAACAAAATTTAGAGTGTAAAGTTTAAAACAAACCTCGATATTGGTCGTTGAACCCTCAACAGATCTGTGCCCGAGCCAATCTTCACGATGTCTGAATTCGTTGACAGGAACGAAACAATCCGCCGGTCGAAGAAACATCCGTTTAGGATCATTACTGCGGACCCACAAAAGTGACATCACCTCAAAAAACCATCGGTTGCGGAGAATTTCGAGAGGAAGGAAGGAGCAAACAAATCTTGTCGGAAAATAAAACGCCGTTCAGTCACCTCAGATCTGGAACGCCTTTTGGAATTTAAGTACATCTTTCTAAACTGAATTCTTTTGTAGAATCAATCACACACACCTTTTAAAAGCTGAGAAGGAGTTTTAATATTTTAAAACACCTCTCGAAAATAAAATAAAATGCCTTCATGTTATTGGAGAAGCCTTTTGAAAATAAAGACATCGCTTAATGCAACGAACGGCATTCAGATATCTCTTCTCATTTGTAGATTTTAAAAGGTACTCTTCTCTACCGCCCTCTACTACCAGGTGGAGGACCAGGCGGAAGCACGAGCGATTTGATCGTAGACTCAACACTGGAAAGTAAATCCGAGACAGGCGGTTCCGTGCTGCTGGAATACTCCCTGTTTTCTGCAGTCACACCGTCGCGGTTGGTCCAAAACGACTTCTTCCGTGTTAATTTGTGCCGCGTCGATGTAGCTGGGCGCTGAATCCAACTTTCTACGGGCGGAGGCGTTTTCGTGATTTTCCCACTCCTATGGCCCCTTGCATCGTATATTTCTGCCTCTTCCTCTTCATATCGTATCGTTTCCCTGCTAGAACGATGAGGCTTGCGTTGGCGATCGCTCGAATCTCTCCGACTGTGGCTTGTTGAAGGGCGCCTGTACTCATCCCGTTCTTCCTCCTCCATCTCATACTTTAACTGCATCCTCTCCCGCTCTCGCTCCTCTTTAAAGTAGTGATGTAAACATTTGCTGACCACTGCTCTCTCCTTTCGTTCATCCCCACTCATGACCCTCTCCACATCCCGATCTTGTCCCTTGCCCTCGAGCAACCACAACAACCATTTGGCCCGCTTCTTCTCTCCCGCAAAATCATCGCTGAGGACCTCCTCGCTCTCACGTTTCTGCAGCACCCATTGGGACCGTCTCTTACTCATAAACTTCATCTCTTCTGCGAGCAAATCATTCACCCACTGGTCACGTTTTTCCTCGCTCGCAATTAAACGTTCTAGACGTTGCGTAGCTTTCCTCTCACTGTCCGAAAGGAAAAAGGGTGAGCGGTATGCCAATTGCCTCTCGCGCTGTTGACCCCGGCTCTCTGGCCTTTCTTTCCTTTTCAGTTTTCTCTCACGTTCAACCTGCTCGTTTGTTTTGAGAAGCCGACTTGATAGCCGTAGGGCCAGCTCTCTTTCGCCCCATTCGTCATCGCTGTTGAGCTGCTGATGTGATGCCCGCCGCGGTAACTCCGTTTCTTGCTGTTGTTCATGATTCTGAAGGTGCTCCATAATCTCCAAAAGAAGACGAGATGGAACTTTGACTACTTCCTTCTCCTCAGGTTGATCTTCGCTCAGTTGCTCCACGTTCTGGAGAAGCCTACGTGATGACTGCCGGGACACCTCCATGGGCGCTTCTGGGAGGAGAGGCGATCGCGGTCTTGTGAAAGATGTGGGTGGTGTTGCTGTGTGTTGTCTAGACTCCGGAATCGGGTCAAGCTGCTGTTGAGATTGTTTCAATCGAAGACTGGTGCTAGAGCGTTGATAATGACCATGCTTTTCCAGTTTTCCTTGACTGGAAACCGACTTTCGTAGTTCTGGTCGTTTCTTGGAAATAGCACCCTCGGATTGCGACTTACGTAGCGCCCACGTCGAGTCTGGCTCATCCGTTTTGTAAATCTCTTTATCATCCTCTAATGGCATGTCTCCCTCGAAGCCGGAATTCTTCATCGGTGATTGCGTTTTCCTTGGTTCTGCCTTGTGCCCCGCCGGCACCGATCGTGGGACTCGTTCCGAAGACGACGGTTCATCATCACTCTCATCCTCACTCACGGTGGATTTAAAGTGCTTTTTGGAGTCGCTATTCCGCGTGGTGATAGCTGGTTTATTCGGCTGATCTTTGGGTGCATCTCGTGGCACTGGCTTCCGCGGAATTTTGAACGGAACGAAAACGTCACTCCAAACGGCCGAAACTGCCGAGATATCATCTAATTCTTTAGGTTTGATATCCAACTCAGCGGACCTTCTTGCTAGTCAGCTCTAAAAGACAGTGAAATGGGAAAAGTACTAAATGCCTACCTCGAGTCCAATCCCCTGGGCAGGTTCGTTCTGGTGAACCAACGGTGTCGATATGCATCCATGGCAGCAGGTCGAGATTCCATAACAGGCGACATCAGCTTCAAAATGAAATCTAGACCGGTTGCCGACATTTGTTGACTTTTTAGGTTACCAATTGGAAAAGGCAATCTTCCCGCCACATACTCGACGAGTTCAGTAAGGCCCTCAAATGCATTGGTGCCAGTAAACATCCTATAGGCCACAGCTCCAAGAGACCACATGTCGACAGCGCATGTGTAGGTAAAGGCACCCTTACAGATGCCCAGTTGTTCGGGTGCTGCAAATCCAATTGTTCCCTGCTCTAATGTGTGCCTCACGTCCTCGTCGCTCTGCTGTTTGCTAATTCCAAAGTCTGCAATCTTGACATGCCAATCAGGGCTATAGGCGACAACCAGGATATTCTAAGCAAATTGTTAGCTTAAGAATGCTATAGGATACATACTTTCCGGCTGTATGAGAGCTGTACCTGTGGTTTAAGGTCTCGATGGATGAAGGCGTTTTCATGCATGTATGTTAAACCCTCCAGAACCTGTTTGGTGATCTCCCGTGTTTCGTATTCTGAAAATGGATGGTTAAGATACTGTTGGAGATCTCCAAGCTCTAAGTACTCCAGTATGATAAACACGGAATGCTCATCTTCAAACCAACCATCTGAGCGAACAAAACAATGCGAATACTGCGTTAAGTTAGACTTTAAATCACCAATTGTAACATTAAGACTGACCTGGGGGCGTGAGAATCCAACGACAGCCTCCAATTCCCTCTTGTGAGCGGACTCATTCTCGCCCGCTCTCGTATATTTTTTGATCCCCTTGACGGCCCTAAGCTTGTTCCCGTTTTTCCTACACCTCTCAAGGTAGATAATTCCATGGCTGCCCTGTCCTAGAATTCTTTCCCGTTTCCAAACTTCTTCTCTTTGCACCGATTGTTTATCGGGTGAACAGTCAGTATTGAAATACGTATGCCTGATAAAATCACCTTGGATTTCCGTGGGTATCTTGAAGTCAAGTATGTTGAGTGGTATATCTTGTACCTGAACCGCCGACCTGCGGGAATGCAGCCGAGATGTTGCCATCGCTGTCACTCAAATTTGAATTGTCAGACCTGCTGATGACGAAGCCATTGATGAAGCATCGTGTTCATTTCCAAGGTATGTGCGAGCACTGAGAACAAATGAAATGGCGGTGATGGGTGAAGTCCACGTAGGTATACATGAGAGCCTTATGCGCGTTACATTGTTGGCTCTGTGCCGAGCGCAAAAGAGCGGGGGGAGAGCTGCAGGTGTTGCGGCTGAGCCGGCCACCCCTCAAGGCCACGCACCGAATCCTGCAAATTTCTTTCTGACGTCTAGAAACCAACCACAGATTATGGAATTGTAAAAGTTGAGTGGTGCTAGTAGGCTTGAGAGGCAGTGCTGAAGCCAGGTTCAGCGGAACCTGCATGAGCAGGAAGGAGGCAACCGTGGCTTGCTCGTACTACCATCTATGCTTGGAATATAACCTCAGCCATATTCCAAAATCTGCCGGTTGACTGCGTCATCATTGGACGGCCTTGATTGAGAACCAAAAAATGGCTTCAGTTGAGCTTGTTATGGCCGCTCTCGGCACTGCTGATCTCTGTCTCAAGTAAGTCGTTCGACATTACCTTCAGTTCTGAATTGTTCATTGACAACCAAAAAGGTATGGAAAAAGGCTTGTGGATGCGTACCGAGTGTATAAGTCCGCAGACGAGAAACTGAAGGACAAGATACTCATCATTGAAGCTATATGGCACAAAACAGCAGTCCAGATTGAGTTTGTGAAACGAGTAGCTAAGATGCTACAAGAGGAGCACTGTCGGATCCACTTTGAGGTTTTTGAAATGCTTCAGGGCAAATTGAGGACGGCCATCAGCAAGATCGAAGGAGTCTTGAAGAAAAATGATTCAGAAAACGGGCCAGGAGTTAGTCTAAGGAGGTGGAAGTTTGTGCTGATTCGCGAATCTCTGGATGAAGTGATTTGCGAAATGGAGCGCTGGCAGAGAGTTTTCGATCCTACTTGGCTGCTCATTCTCCGTGTGGAAGACCAGGGAATCGATACCGAGTTATCGAGGGACGTTACCACCTCGAGTTTATCCCGCTCCTCCACGCTTGTTGCATCTTTAGACGATTCAGCAATTTCCAAGGCGAAAAGTCTCCGAGGAGTGATCAAGAGCGATTCAAGCAGAGCCCAAGTTCATGTCTCATTGTCCGAAGATGGCCTTGACTGGTCCAACGCAACAGTCATTCCGTATTCGAACATCAAGATAGTTGGGCGTCTCGGCTCTGCGACATTTTGCGCGATAGACTCAAGAGCCTGCGGACCCGGCGTGGATGCTTCCCGAGCGAAGGCCGCCGCCGAGATGCTTGCAAAGAAGCTCCATGAGGTTGACCCGAAATCCTGCAACCTCCTGTCTTGCCAGGGTCTCATCAAGCGCAGAAAAGCCAATACCAGGTGGCTGGCATCGATAGACCTTGTGTTCCGTCTTCCGTTGCCGTCTTTGACCCTGGATCAAGGGCAGTCTCCGAAAATTTTCAGTCTCCGTCAGCGACTCCTTCATATCCCACCTTCTAATATCAGCCTTACCCACGTTCTCAACATCGCCCGGCACCTGGCGAGAGCAGTCAGCTCAGTACATACGTGCGAGTTCGTGCACAAGAATATCCGGCCGGAAACGATTCTCGTCCTTCCCGATGAAGAGAACGATTCGATAATATTGGGCTCAGCCTATCTTCTCGGGTTCGACTCATTCCGCGGCGTCTACTTTCACACCAACCGTTTGGGTGACCCAGACTGGGAACGGAACCTCTATCGACATCCTCAGAGGCAAGGACTGCACGTCAATGATGCATACATCATGCAGCATGATCTTTACAGTTTGGGAGTCTGCCTGTTAGAGCTAGGATTGTGGACATCTTTCTTGGAATACCAGGATGGAGATGATAAAGTGGTTCCATCGGCAGCTCTAGGGTTGATGCTGCAAGATTTTGAATATAGCGAGAAATCGGCTGCGAAGATAAAAGATCATCTCGTGCAAATCGCAAAATCGAGACTGCCTGCGAGAATGGGCGATCGGTATACTGCTGTTGTGGTTACTTGTCTGACATGCTTGGACCCGGGGAATGATGATTTTGGAGATCCAGATTACATGACTGACGAAGATGGGATCTTGATTGGTGTGAGGTTTATTGAGAAGGTTTTGGTGCAACTTGGAAATATTTCTTTTTAATTGCTGTGATTGGCCGCTCGACGGGATTGCCCCGCCATGCAGCTCCAAGCAATATTATTCCGTACCCCGCAATTTATAAATAAAGTTGGTGCTCGGCACTTGGAAATCGCAACACCGAGGCAAATGAATGAAGTGGTTTTTTATATCGAGGATGTCAAATGTCCAGGTGCTGATGAACAATGAGAAGAAAGAAAGAAAAGAAAAAGCTAAAAGTGGAAAGGGGAATTCCTCAACAGCAAAGGGCGATGGGCAAAAGGCAGATCCCGGCCATCCCGCAACCGCTCGGTACCGGTAGGTATGCAGGGTGGCAGACGGCAGGCACTCGAATGGAAAACTCCTGAGCAAGGGATGCGCAAAAAAAAAAATGCCGAACTGCAACAAAAAAAGAAAAGAGGGCATCGCGTCCCCTCCTTCCACAATTGCCCCTTTCGGAGATATGCCAAGATTCATAAACCGTCAAGGGACAGCAAGATCGTCTTGGCATGCGCCGCCACAAGTCCACCCACGACGCTGAACCCCAGTCGCGCGCCCGTCAAATGTTGCCCTGGGACTGCAGGTCCTGGTTGGTACTTCTGACTTTTGACCACGATGCGTTTTCCCCAAAAACAAACAGCGGCCCCGATGTATTTTGTTTTCTAAAATCTTGACATTCCCCTTCTTCTCGGGGTCGTCGCTATCAAGATGCTCCGTCTCCGGAGGTATCGTCTCTTCCTCATATGCGCCTTCGTCGGTATTGTACTACTATACCACGTTTCCAAGACATCCAAATGGGACCGTCCAACAGACATATGGCATAGCAAGACCAATGCACATACCGAGTCAAAACAGGTGCAAAAACCCGTCGGGGAACCGCAGCAGAAACCACCTCAACCACCACCACCACCCACTACCACAAGTGCGGCTCCAACACGTCCGGCTGCGAACCACGACACTGACGACGATCGGCCGATAGCCGTTGAGAAACCTCCTGTCAAGATACCAGAGCTCAAGACGGAGACTGAGGTCAAGGGAGGCTATGCTTTGCCTACCAAGGTAATACCTCCTCCCTCGCCTCCTCCGCTCAAGCAAAATGGGGGAGCGGCCAAGACACCTGGAGGTGTTCCGGATAGGGTGGTTGGAACTGGGAATGAAGCACACAAGGGAGGGGCGCCAAATAATGGCCTCGCAAATCAAGGAACTTCGAGGCCGACGCCTTCTCCCATTCACTGGAAGAAGCCAAAGGAGTGGTTTCCTGTGCCTGAGGAATCTCTTATTCTTTTGCCCACCGGAAAACCCAAGCCCATACCGACCATCCAATTTGCTTTTGGCCAAGAATCACCCGCAGCAAAGGAGAAGCGCGAGCTTCGTTTGGCAAAGGTCAAGGCCGAAACGCTGCGCGCGTGGAAGGGTTACAAGACCTATGCTTGGACTCACGATGAGCTAAGGCCCGTGAGCAAGTTGGCAAAGGATCCCTTCTGCGGCTGGGCCGCTACTTTGGTTGACTCCTTGGACACGCTCTGGATCATGGGATTAAAAGATGAATTTGACGACGCGGTAAAAGCTGTCAAGGAAATAGATTTCACTACCACGCCTCATCGCAGCGACATTCCCGTCTTTGAGACCATCATTCGCTATCTGGGTGGTCTCGTTGCTGCTTACGACGTCTCGGGTGGACACGACGGCAAATACAAAGTGCTCTTGGACAAGGCAGTCGAGCTGGCCGAGATTCTGATGAGTGTCTTCGACACCCCCAATCGTTTGCCAATTCTGTACTACCAGTGGAAACCGGAATACAATGTCAATCCCAAACGAGCCTCTACTAGCAGTGGTGTGGCCGAGCTTGGGTCGATGAGTATGGAATTCACCCGTCTAGCCCAGCTGACCGGAAATCAGAGGTATTATGACGCTGTTGCACGCATTACCAACGCCTTTGAAGAGCTCCAGAATCGTCCAAACGGAACAGCAATTCCTGGAATCTTTCCCGAGCTCCTGGATGCTTCAGGCTGCAATCGATCGGTTCCAATTACCTCGACTCTGGATAACAGCAGTGATGACGCAAAAAAGCAGGCCGCAGATGATGTCAATCGAGGATATTCTCCCAAGGGGTACGAATCACGCAGCAACAAGTACACAACCATTGAGAACAGTGACAGATATGTCCAACACGAAGATGGAACACCATATGAAGATGCCCCCAAACCCATCAGCGGGAATGCGACCCTCACTCGCAGAGGGGCACTCAACAAGCGGACACCTCCGAACCCACTCACTGTGCCCTTGTCAGCCAGTGGACTGCCCGCAAACTGGGAGTGTACTCCTCAGGGACTGACAGGTGGCGGCTGGGGAAGTAGCGGTTCGTACAGCATGGGCGGTAGTCAGGATTCCACTTATGAATACTTCCCCAAGCAATATCTTCTCCTCGGTGGACTAGAGCCCAAGTATCGCACCATGCACGAAAAGACAGTCGCAGGAGTCAAACAGTATCTCCTCTATCGACCAATGGCAGAGGGCGACCCGGACATCCTTTTTAGCGCCAAGGCACATAGCTCAGACGGGACAGCCGATAAGCTTACGTACGAATGGGAGATCACTCACTTGACCTGCTTCTTGGGTGGCATGTTTGGACTCGGCGGCAAGATCTTCAACAGCGTAGAAGATGTTGAGATTGGCAAGAGGCTTGCGGAGGGCTGCTTCTGGGCTTATGATGTTATGCCGACCGGTATTATGCCTGAGGGCTCAAACGTCATGCCTTGCAAGGATGCCAAGAATTGTCATTTTAATTTGACTGCGTGGTACGAGGCCCTTGATCCTAATGCTGATTATCGCGTTACGGAGATGGCAAAGTACTATGAGGATAAAGCGGAGTGGAAGAAGGCTGTTGAAGAGGCAAAGAAGGAGGAAGCGTCCCGCAAGAAGCACTCCGAAGAGGAGGAGCTCGCTGAGGCAAAGAGAAAGCATGATGAGGCTGAGAGGAAGGCGGCTGAGGCTAGTGCCAGGTCACGGCGTCCAGCAAACACGACCGCTGAGGGCGTCACGGATCTCAAGCAGAAAGATACTGTGACGGGATTAAACAAGCGAGATGGATTCGATGAGATCAACGTGGCCAGAAATGATAACAGCGACCTTCAAACCAGCTTGGACATCAACTCTGGAACTTCCTCGGACACCTACATGGACTCGGCAGGTGTGACGCACCAAAAGCCAATTTACGTGCCCCCTGAGCCCATCAAACCCTTGACTCACCAGGAATACGTCGCCAATAGGATCAAGAAAGAAGGGTTGCCAAAGGGATTCATCGGTCTTCACGACAAACGTTACATTCTCCGGTATGGTCTTCCACTTTCTATGCTAACTCTGAGATAAGACAGTACTGACATGTTTGTTTTTCTGTAATATAGGCCAGAAGCAATTGAATCAGTGTGGTACATGTACCGCATCACAGGCGACCCAAAATGGCAAGAAAAGGGCTGGAAGATGTTTGAGTCTGTCATCAAGTACACTCAGACTGAGGTTGGACATACCGCCGTTCGGGACGTGACGAATGCAGAAATACCAGGCCAGGAAGACAGCATGGAGAGTTTTTGGCTTGCTGAAACGCTAAAGTACTTTTATTTGTTGTTTGCGGATCCTGAGGTGATTAGTCTCGATGACTGGGTTTTGAATACAGAGGCTCATCCTTTTAGGAGGATGAAATAGGATAAAGGGGATTGATTCAAATAAGTACATATTGATTAGAAGAGTATATATCTTGTGCGGGATTGGAA
The DNA here is from genome assembly GCA_033297215.1 of Podospora fimiseda. NCBI lineage: Eukaryota > Fungi > Ascomycota > Sordariomycetes > Sordariales > Podosporaceae > Podospora > Podospora fimiseda. The sequence continues at coordinate 44,432 of MU865389.1, forward strand.
ACTGGTGGAAACAAGGGTTGGTTGGGTAACACACATCTGGGTTGAATTGCCTTTTTTCGTTTGCTTTTTTCTGTACTCCTCTTGGCTATCAGTTTTGTCAAAAGATAATGAATTGGAATATGATAAGAAATGAGTATTATTGTTGAATGAATGTCTTTCCCAGGTATTCGTTTTGATGGATGACTACTCATCTCCCGTTTAATCCCTAGAGTTTGGAGTGTTAGGGGAAATGCCGTGCCAGACCATTGTGTCCGATACGAAGCCAAGTCGGTCGAGCCTGAAGCGAACCAAGCCCCGTGCGAGACACCTGGCACTCATCCCACCAATGAACGGTCCCACCAAATTACACTTGTTCGTGCCGGACTCGGGCACTCGTGCCGTTGAAATGCTTCTTTGCTACATCTGTATGCCTTGATCTTCTTCTTGATGCTGGGGGAATTCCACACAGCATTTCCAATCGGAAGGGGTGGGTGGGTATGGAAGGAAGGTATGTTATCCTGGTTGTCCCGGTCTCGTAGTATTCGACCGGGCGGGAGATGATGGCCATCAACGGATCTGCTGCACGCACAGGGGAGACCACAAAGTCAAAGGTCTTGTCATCCTCTGGCTGGTCCTGATACTTGATTGATATCAGTGAATATTCATCATCAATAAGCTGACAAGCGTGGACCTCTGCGTCCCTACTACCAAATACAGCAGTGCAAAAAAAAACCGATTGTATATATCCAAGTTATTTGGCCCAGACGACATTGAGCGACGAAACCAGAATACCAACTTGTATCCGGATTGACATGAACGAAACTTAACTCCTCCCACTTTAGACTCGGTATTTTAATTGCAAATACAAGTGACCATGATTAATTCCAATCCATTATATCTATGAAAATTTCCAACGCGGTCGAGGAATCAACTACAACACAAAAAGCAGTCGTCTCAACCTTGCTTCCATCACTGATTGTCAGTATAGCTACGGCCATATTCCGATAATCTGTTCCAAGTCAAAGCAAGGACATTTTTCTAAAATACCTAAATAAAACATGGTATTTTAAATTCCCCTCTGATACTGCCTTTGCTCTTACACAATAAGAGATTCACCTAACCCAGCACACCAAGACTTAGACCTCTCCAAGTTAACTTTTTCCACCCACAAAGACAAGTATTTCTTATTTTAGCATTAGGAATATATTGACTACCATTTTTATGGGACCCATTAAATCCGACCGCCCCTGGACACACGATAACCTCGACTCGGAGTCCAAGGACGCATCTGCCTCTGACTCATAGCCCTCTACCACAGCGTTCCAATCTGGTCACCTTCTCTCCTCGGGTAGCCACAGTATCCAGGACTTTCCAACCTCAATTTCTCCTCTTGAGGACAATATTTCTCAGATGTTTATCTTCTGCCCCAGCAGATATATAGCATAGAACCCTCGCAGCGGCACGAGGCCTTTCGTGCCGGGAACGGTGGCTCGCGTCGCGCTCGGTATATACAAAATATATGGGCTCGAGCCGGACACGGAGGTTCTTCCCGGGTACGGTAAATCTTCGCGTCGGACTTGTTGAGATGGCTCCGGGCTTCTGGTCGGGCTCGGGTAGTTTTCGTTTATAAACCAGACACGCCCAAACAACAGCAAGTTGTATCATAGTCATATATAACGCGTCCACAGCAAGGTAGCCAGAACAGTTCCCTCACACGTAGAGGAAACGGTTGGTAATCCGACGGCGTCGAGCGAGAGGCTCATCGTCTTCATCGTTGTGGGAGGAGGACACACCCTCTGTCCAGTGGCGTGGCAACCTGGGGCACATGTGCCAGGCATCACAGCATCAAAAAAATTGTACAACGATCAAGACATCTCGTCACATCCCATCCAAATCGTTGGGACAGGGATTGGGATCGGTGTGGTGGGTTAGTAGCACTCTCGTGTTACAAAGTCACAAAGTATGACTTGAGCAACCATTGGGGACTTATCTGATCAGGGGTTTAAAGGAGGCCAACTGTCTCCCGTTGCTTTTCGTTACGGTCTCCTGCCGAACCGGATGAAGATAGGCAAAGGCGGAGTAGTTCGTATGATCATCAGATCGTCACCCGTTATGAAGGATCGTAAAATACTACCACTTGTGGTGTGATTCGTATAAATCGAAGCTTTCAGCCACTCAGAGAGAGAACATTATTCCGTAGAGTAAACCTTCTCCTGACTGTATAAACTCGAAACGATCCCTCTACAACAAATCGATGCCAAGAACGTCAACAATGCAATCTACATCTCACATCGACAGCCTTTTTTTTTTGTATTAGCTGCGCGAATCATAGTTTACTTCTGCTTTTTGGCCTGGATTTCCTTGGCAACCAATGCTGCCGCCTCTACAATCAACTGATGCTCATGAGAATGTATCCTCTCCTCGAGCTGATGTAAACTCTCTCCCTCACGGCACTCAATCTCTTTGACCAAGATCGGCTCACCCCTGTCAACCTGAGCAATCACGTAATGAACCATGATACCGGTGCTCTTGATCTTTCCCGCCTGAAAATCCGCAAACGCCCTGTCAATGGCATTGGCTCCATCATATTGACCTGGAAGTGCGGCTGTCAAGGAAATCAGCAAATATATATATGAAATGCAAAGATTTTTTTTGCTTACGATGCAAATTGATAATCTTGATGCCGGCCTCCTCCAATGGATCGAGGAACTTCTTTCCAAAAACATACATCCATCCGGCAAGAACCACAAGGTCAGGCTTATAATCTCCATTCAAGACCTTTTCTGCCAAAGCGGCATCGTAGTTATCTCTTGACTCTTGAATCCTTTGGGGATCCTTCTCACCCTTTGCTTGGAAACCGTTTGAAATGAGATTAAAGTATTCCCAGGGAATGCCTGCAGTCTCGGCACGAGTAGTAGCGTATGCCTTTCCTCTATTGACGATTAAACGAATAATCTTTGAATCGGGAATTTTACCCGAAGCAACGGCGTCGATGAGTGCCTGGAAGTTGGAACCATTTCCGCTGGCAAAGACGAGGATTCGGCAAGGGTCGGACATGTTTGGTTGGCTTGGTTGATTGTTTCTACGTTCTGAGGTTTTTTGCCTTTGTTATAATTGAGCAAAACTTTTTATCGGCTCATCATCGTTTGAAACTCTGAGACCTGACCAATCAGAGCGGGGTTTAATCGGAAAGTGGAGGACCGACTCCGGGGAATCTAGAAACTTAATCAGCCTTTTTTTTTTAACATTTTTTTTTTAAAAAAAAAACCAACTGTTAACCGCTATCACCGTGTCACCGTATCACCGCTCATCCATTGATCACTCTCGATTCCGATCCAGTGTGTGTGCCCCCTCCCGTTTTCTTCTTTTCTATTACCTGACTTCTTGTCCTCTCGGCCCGTTTCCTTGTCTGTGAGTGGATGGCAAAAGAACAAAGCGAACCATCCCCCTGGATTAGATCTTCAACTCACATTGCCGATCTGAGAAAGGCTACGGACAATGCCGATCAGGGTTCAATCAGCTGGTGCTTGTTGGATACAACGATGTGATGGTGATATGTCATCAGATGTTTCGATGCCTAGCAATTTCAAAGTGAATATCACCTGTTGACGTCTTAGGTGTAACCAATGCTTATTGTCATGTGGTGTCTGACAGAATGGAATCTCTTTTCGAGACGATTTCAGATCAAAAAACGTCGACATGAACCAGAAAGGGGATAATGGTGATCTGCGCCTGCAGCGGTTGTTAGGAAATGGACGTGGTAGGAATGCCAAGGTCGAAGCACAAACGTTAGTTTGACGTCATAGTCTGTGGATCAAACTCAGAACCCCTGTCATTCCAGGTGCGAAAGAGTGGGGAGGACCCTGCAGCGCAAGGAGGTCACAACAGTTGGTGAACCCTCAACATCCAGGTTCGGTATATCCACAACTACGAAGAGTCATTTTCGAGTGACACATGGCGTATAACCACTCACAAAGCCCGGAGGACCGCCGTTTCTTTTGATTTGTTCTGTCAGTGGCACAGAAAATGGATCTCCAAGAGGTAGAAAATGGATCCGGTGACCCAAATATCAATCCTCAATATCCTGCAGAAGGACCCCTAGAGAGGAGAATTCATCATCAAACCACTTGTTTCAGTGGTCCGCGGGGAGGAAGCCACCAATCGTTTTAATGGAAAAAGAAAAAAGGGTATTGCGAGACCCTCTCACACAAGTCCCCTAGCATGGGTGACCGGGACATGAGGTTCCCTCCGAGGAGCTCTTGGTAGTGAAAGCATCCCGATGACAGGGCAAAAAGCCAGATCCCAACGACTCTGCAGCCTACCCACCATTAGCACCCTGCCTGGTACGTCGGCGGTCTGGGCCATGGGATCCTTAGCATACATGACAACAGAATGCTCCGTCTGTTTGCTGTTCATGATAGCGGCATGAGGTGCATAATATTGGAACCATGGGTCGGACGGCGGCAGAACCTGATGGAAGTGATGCGTGTCTGATAAATTGCTTTGAAAGCGTGATGGTGTGGGCTGAGTTGCTTTTTCTGTCGGATGAAATTGGTAGCCGTAGTACCGTTGGCGTGGTTGGGATGCATCGAAGAGAGTGTCGATGGGCTGACTGGTATCCCAAACAAGCCCTCCACAAGCCGATGAAGCCTCTCGACGAATAAGAAAGCGGAGCTCCGGACACAATCGAAGACAATCGAATAATAAAATAATATCGCGCTCTTCAGACCCCGCGGTGTGTCCCGAACGGGCCAAGGTTCCGGATTGTGAAGGAGGGAAATGATATGTCGCTGATTTTACATTGATGGTGGATCGTGAAAATTGGATTCAAAATCTTGGTGTTGATCTAGGGGTTGCAGACGGATTAAAAAATAAAAAAGTATAAAAAGAAGGTTTGATGAGATGGTTTGCAAAATTGGAGGCTTTGCGCGGGTTTTGTATCGACGGACGAAGAAGGCGCGAAGAAAACAGGTCCATTTCGTTTAGTGGGTACTTTGAACCACATTTGACCAATGAGAGGATAGCTTTCCGCAGGACCCTGAATTTTTGTTACCGATGACCCTCGATCCCCCGGTCTGGCGTGGAACTGTGCGGATCGGGCCAATTCGTGTCGCATCTGTGAAGCAATCGATGGCTGTGAAAATGTGCGAAAAAAAGCAGCGAGAGCCAGCCACTATGCAGCCGTCGTCTCCATCGTCACCCATAACGTGAGCGATTGCTCTCGGAAGGGGGGCATCCCACATCGGCAGACGTACACGCCCCGAAAGAACTTCCCCCTTGTGCATTCCCTTTCTTTCATAGAAAACAAGAACAAACGTCAACAAGCCATCCTTCTTTCGCCAACGGTTATTCTTCCGATTCTATTCCGTACACAGGGACCGAAAACAGCAGCAGCACTAAACAGCAGGATAGCCTATCCGATCCCAACCAACATCGCTCTAGGCGTCGCGATCAAATAAATCTTGGAATATAAACTACCTGGTATGTCCAACTATACTTCCTATTAACCTTCTTTTATCATTTCCTCCTTTCCTTACAGGTTGGTTGCGTGTTTTCTATACTTTTCAGCCTTGTTATTCGCGTAGGTACTCACGACCCAGTGGGTCAACACCAAACACCACACACACACAATAAAAAAAAGGGTCAACCACGTTAATCTTTTCAGTTGCATCGCGCACCACTCCATCGTTGCCGATATTTACACATGTTCTTTTATTTGGATGGCATTATACATATAGAATATCTGGAGGGCGGTTACGTGCCCTTGCCGTGGCCTTGGCCAAGGTGTGCGTCGCCTTGCGTCGGGGGTCTAGAACCATCAAGTGCAGGCCACGATGCGAGCTTTTGGGGGTGTGGGGATTGATCTGCTTCCCCCTCCCCCCAGGCGAACCCAGAAGAGAAAAGACATTGTCGCCACTGGGCCCTGGGTCCCCATTCCTCCATTTTTGGAAACCAGGAACAGCTCCATGCGGTACCTGTATTCTGATAAAAGTACATTTTTATATAGGCCCTTTCACATCTCAAAAAACTCAATATCCACGGTTGTCGGCAACCTTTATCAGCCTCACGGGCTCAGCTCCCAAAATCTTGGATCTAGGGTGTGGACCCAAACCAGCTTTACCGTTGTATTTTTGCAACTGCGGCGAACTTCACGCTATGCTGCAGGCGGGCCGGTAGAGCACCACACCATTCCGAATTATAGCATGAAACAGCTATGGCAAACGATACCAACGAAGGTCATGACACTCAACAACCCCTCGACCGTGGGCATCCTATGCCGCGGCGAGCCTCTCCCGAAACCTCAGTCACCCTCAAACATCACCGTCTCACACGCGAAGCTAGCAAACGAGCAACAGCTCTAGATGCTGCTTCCCAACAACATCACAAGGTTAGTTCGCCAAGGAGGAACTCTTCCGGTGAAAGTCAGGAAACCGACAGCTCCAAAAAATGGTTCGATCGCTCCAATGCCAATCCAACTGGCACCTACGACACTGGTGCCATGGATCTCGACCCTCCATTCTTTCAAAAGGAAACCGAGTCGACATTCGAGTTTCCCTATCGTCCCGAAGGCCTCCAGGTTCCTCCCCTGCGTCACCAAGCTGCCACTCGTAGCAGCAGTGCTGATGAGTTTCGAGGTGTTATCGATGATCTTACCATCGAAAACAAACGGCTGAGGGAAGAATTGAGACGCTTGAAGGGACTTGACCCACCGCTGCTTCAGAAAGAAAAGCTTTTCGAGATCAAGGTCCACGGATTGCCGAGGCGGAAGAAGAGGGAACTGGAGGCGACCTTGCGGGATTTTGCTGCGAGCCTCGAAGGGTCAAGCGATTCGCCATCCCAACGTGACCGATCTGGGAGGCTCAAGAAAGACGCCATGTACTCCTCCGGAGAGTCGAGGTCCAAGCACGCGTCGTCTTCCTCATCGCACTACCGACCAGTGGACTCTGCCTATGCATCCATGTCTACTGGCTTCAGCTCGCATGGCCCTCAATCCGTCGGAAGGTCGTTGGGCCGCCCCTCGGCTGCATCCCGTGCAAAGTCATCGGAGCAAAAGGTTGAGAATTACCTCAGGGATACCCCGGATGGCCTCTTACCACGGCACACCGTAATGACGGACAAAGACAGGAAGAAGTTGGTGGTCCGCCGTCTAGAGCAACTGTTTACAGGGAAAATTAGTGGGAGGAATATGCATCGTAACCAGTCCATGTCGGCCCTAGATGCACCTGCTCCCCCTTCAACAGAACAGGTCACCATGGGTCCTCCTCGAAACCCTGAGGCTGCACGTGAAGCCAATATCATGCCTCTTGACCCAACCCAGAAGAAACCTCGGTCGAGAGATAATGAGTCGACGTCGAATTCAAACGGAGATCAGACCGAAAGCGGGGGTAACGGGAATGGCAGCGGTGATGGGAATGGTAGTGGTGGGCGAAGTGGAAATAATAAGTCGCCTCCGACCGCACCAATCCCTGAGCAACGCCCGACAAGGCCTCGCGACTTGGACCCCGACCGTCTGCAGATTCCCTCGGAAAATTTGGACTACATTCGGCATCTCGGACAAATCCCCCCAGAGTTCCTCGTGGAGAAACAAGCCAGCACCGTGGACGTTGCTCCAGATGCCGACGGATGGGTGTACTTGAACCTGCTATGTAACCTTGCGCAACTTCATATTTTCAATGTGACACCAAGCTTTATTAGGGCGGCGGTGTGTGAGAAAAGTAAAAAGTTTCAGCTATCACCCGATGGAGGCAAGATTCGATGGCGTGGGGGGGTCGATGGAACCAAATTTAGCAGCGACAGTGGGGAAAATTCGCAAAGTCCGTCGACCGATGACACTGACGGCTCTAATGAAGACGGCCAGAGAAAGCGGCAAAAGATGGTGCAACTAGCGACATCGGCCACAACAAGCAAAGAATCCAAGTTCGGGCTTCAATCGTCGTCCAACTCTGACCCTTTCCACTACAAACCCCTCTTTATTACGCGAAACTCGACAGCAGATACATCAGTGGAAGACACTACTTCTTTGCCATCCGAAGGTGCAGTTGAGAGCAATGCTGAAAGCGGATCAGGTTCAAAACGTCGGCGGGGCGGAGCCATCATCTACTACAGTGGAGCGCCCTTCTGCACTGATCTGTCGGGTGACCCTGGCGAAAGCTCGTCTACGACATATATGACGTCCACCGGGCGCGAGGCTGAGTCGCCTGAGAGCCCACCTCGATTATCGATGCGAAGAACGCTATCTGGATCCTCTCTTCCTTATCGTCCTTTGAGCGATCCTCGTTTGAACATTTCTCATACCTCACCGACGGCCATGGATGTGGACGAGGCTCCCGGGCTTAGTTCGGACGAGGAAGACACTCCCACGGACGAGGAGATGGAATTTCCATGGTGTGACGATCCGGAAGTTGCCAAGTTCCATCCCGTTGGCCCACCACTGGAGGCTTGTGGTCTCGGTGGTGTAACGCCAGAAGACCATTTTGCTGTGGTAGTCACAACTCGTCGGCCCATTAATGTCGCCTTGGATAAGACTTTGCATGCGGCCAGTCGATCGAAATCGGAGGATATCGCTGAAGCTATTTCTGGGCGGCTGGCATCAATGCGCACATCATCACCATTGCCCCGGCGACACAATGCTGGAAAGTTTTGGCCAGTCCATGTGGAGTACATGAAGAATAAACTCCACAGGTTTCAGCCAGTACCGCTGCCGCCACCTGCGACTTTCATACCACCGTTTAGCACGGATTCAGAGTCTGGCGGGGACGACGAACTCGATTCTGAGGAGCTTCTCGATATTGATGACGGCGGGCTGGTTTCAACCGAGCTAATATCTCAACGGGCAAATCCCTATCTTTCGGACAACACATTTCTTGATGAACTCGGAAAGGGTCGTCTTGTTTCGTCGGATTCGGATTCGGATGAGATTATCCGTGTCCCGGAGATCAGGGGTATTGATGAGACTATGCTGTCTGATGGGGACGACGACCTTGATCCTCGACCACACTCATCATCGTCTGCCGGAAGGATCATCAATGTTGGTGCTGGGAAGAGGATACATACTGGCAGTTCGGTGGCTACTGCTGGTGGCGGCGCGGAGAGTGGGTATAGCAGCTCGATGGAGGACTATGCTTCTTGAGGGAAAAAGAGGAGGAAAAGAGGATGAGTACAGAATGATTAGGTGAATGTTGTATGTATGTGTGTGTGCATGTGTTGTGTAAATCTTTGTATCTTTTTTCTGTTGGGCAGCTGACATTGTAATTTCTCTGGTTAGGGTTGTTGGTGAATTCAAGGGGAAGTTTGCTATTTTAGTGTTGTTGTCAGTGATTTGGCTCGATTGTATTTTGGCTGCAGTTCTATAGCAGGAGTTTTTCTTTGCTTTTCATGATTCCTTTTTATATTGTTGAAAAAGGACTTGCATTTGATACCATGGGCGAAGGCGTTTTATGATGGGTTTCTTTACAAGTTTTATATCAGTGGGAGGAAAATTGAGTTTCACTGTCGATGATGATTGCTGTTCTATTTAATGATTAGGATATCGTGGAAAATTTGGCTTATTTATGCAATCAAATGAATTATTTCAACATTGTAAAAGACATGAGGGAGAGAATGATATCGTCCGTGCGTGGTGGAAGGAATGGTAACCCCTATAATTTCTACCCCACCAAAAGTTGTTCACTGAGCTGCAGAAGCTACCCCGCCATTGATTTTCTGCCGACCTGCAACAACAACACAGGCCAGCAGATCCTCGCGACCCAAACCAAAGCCGAGCCAAGAGGGAGAAGAAGTCCACTTTGCGGACGACCTCTCTACTTGATAACGAACCAGCGAAATTGAAATACAGATCACCGCTTCTTACCTTACCAGATCTTCTTGTTTCTTTCCATCTGAGAATTGCTTGGTGGCATCACCCATTCCCCCAAGATGGCGACAACCGCATCCAGCGCTTCCAAGTACTTACTATACCTACACTTAAAAACAACCACAATCTTCATTTAAAAAAAAACTAATTGATTCACGAAACAGGGAAGCACCAACCAACCCCCGCGGAATCCCTTACGCCCCCTTCGTCGACAAAGTAGAAGACTACGTCTCCTCCCGCGCCGACGTTGAGAACACGCTCCGTTCCTTTCAAGAAATGGTCTCCAAATACAACTTTATGGAACAAAACCTACAGAGACGAGTCGTAGGGCTCAAAGAAAAAATGCCAGACATTCAAAAGACTTTGGACACTGTCAGGTTTTTAAAGCTTGAGAGGGAAGAAGAAGCAGAGTTGGAGACGACTTTTGAACTGAACGATACTCTTTATGCCAAAGCAAAGATTGAAGAAGAGGTAAAAGAGGTTTATTTGTGGCTTGGAGCTAATGTCATGTTGAGTTATCCTATTGAGGAGGCTGAGGAGCTTTTGGAGAGTAAGTTGAAGGCTGCCAAGAAGAGTTTGAGGAATTGTGAGGAGGATTTGGATTTTTTGAGGGAGCAGATTACTGTGAGTTTGCGTTATTTCTGGGATGATGTTGGGTTGAGAATAATGATACTGACTGAAGAGGGGCAGACTATGGAGGTTAATGTTGCGAGGGTGTATAATTGGGATGTTGTGCAAAAGAGGAAGGAGAAGGAGGAGGAGGAAAAGGAAAAGGAAAATGATAAGCAAAAAGGGAAAAAGGTTGAGGGTGGGAGTGATGGTTGAAAAAAGAAAGTAATTAATGGACGAGGATCTGCTTTTTGGGGGGTGATGATGAAGATCTTTGTCACCCTTTATATCACACACGATATGAAGATATCACAATACTTGAAGAAATACAATGGCCAGAGTTGACCAGATCTGAGATTTGGTTTCAGATGGCTCAAACATGTGGTCAGGCAGCAGTTGGCCACCCCGCTGATGTGTGTACACATCCATAGAAGCCCAACTGGCTGGGCCATCAATGGCCGACACAAAAAAAAGTTCCCATTCTGAGACGAAAGATTATGAAATGCAAGATATAGTAAAATTACAGAATACAGACAAAAGAGCGGCCTCCAATGCTTTGAGCAAGTATCCCCGACCCCGATTTCTCAAAGTGTAACCAACCCATTTTTATGTTACAGGGAACGCCGCCTCCAAAAGAAATGCTGACCGTCATGAAATGCGTATAAATAGAATCTGCCGAGACCCGAAGAGGAAAAAAGAGTTGAGAGAGATTGTGATTCGCCATCGCCGAAAATATTGATACAAATTATTATGCAAGCTTCATTTCGTTTGAGGGAGGTGGTTGGGGAGCCTAGGGGAACAAGATTGTCAGCATTACCTTCACAACAAAACCACCGTTCTCGACGTACATCCAACTTTGTGGCGCCCGCAAACATCTTTTGGAAACCAATACCGACGCCCTCAATAACCGCCAACAGAATGGCACAAGAGATGGCACCGTTTCTTGCCGCCTTATATCCACCACGAATTGCTAGAGAACCACCGGTAAAGAAACCGGCAATCTAGGTATATCAGCGTAATTCAACTTTCTTATTACGGAAAGGTCACATACAATGGCGTTGTACGCATCTTCCTTTTTCCTTATACCCTTAACTGCGCAGTCGAATGTTGAAAAAAGACCACCCCAAACGCCAAAGTTACCTATCCAGTTTTATTTAGTATAAACCAGTATTGTATATATATCGTAGGTCGTCGTACCGCCGAGAACCGGGGCTCTCATTTTGATGGCCGTGATGGCACCTTGCCGTCTCTCGCCATAGGGACTGTTTCTGAAGCCCTTTACGCCGTGCCAGATAGTTCCACCGACTGCACCCATTGCGAAAGCACCACCAAAGTCATTGAGAATGACCCATGGGCAGGGGTCTGTCCGAGATGTTATTAGCGTTACCAAAATAAGTCGAATTCGGTGGTATAAAGGACTCACCTCTGGTGTGATCCATTGTGTTGTATGGTGTTTTTAAGATGACTCGTTAATTCGATGATTCGAAGCTATCGGTCGTCGGGGGGTCGAGGACGGGCCGGGGTGTAAGTTCGCGGGGTTGATTGACGACGGCGGTGGTGGTGTGGATTGAGGTTCTGCAAAACTCGAAGTCTTTGACTCTTCCAAAAATTATTCCTCTAGCTAAAAGTGACAGGGATTAACTGTGAGCGTAGAAGCACAGACCACCACTTCAGTCTGAGTCGCAGCGGCCGGGTCGCCCATTTTCAATGACGCTCGAACCTGGAACATTCAAAATTGCGGCGCGCGGGGCAATTTCGTTGGACCGATACCAGGCACCTTGGTATCTAAATAAAACGAATAAACCGTTCTCTCTCCTAATAAAACGGTCTTGTTTTTTCCCCTTTTGTCTTTTCGCCACAATCTCTACCTCACTATTCACCAACCCTGCTTGCACAACAGTAAGTACATGTACAGTTTAGTCCTTGGCGGATCTTTTTACCCCAACATTTTACGGATACCTACAAGCAACGCACGTACTTACATAGATACCGCCGCCAAAGCCGCAGACAGACTTGTACACACACACACACACACACACACACACGCACATACACACATACCTCGGATTCGCATCAACCAAATAAAACACAATGGCTGCCGCTGTACCCGCTCCTGCACCTTTGGAGCTCGACCCAAAGTACGATGACTACGATTACCCGACCACGGCTCCTATCCCTCAGAATGGGCACCCCGGCTACTTGACTGTTCAGCAGCAGGCTCAGGTCTCGCAGCTTCGTCTTATGCTTGAGGCCGAGGGATTCACCAAGCGTCTTGACACTTTGACTTTGGTATGGACACCAAGAAAAACAAGATGATTGACACAAAAATAATAGCTGACAGAGGTAACAACAGCTCCGTTTCCTTCGCGCTCGCAAGTTCGATGTCAACCTCTCCAAGCAAATGTTTGTCGAGTGCGAGAAGTGGCGGAAAGAGACCAACCTCGACGACACTGTCCCCAGCTGGGAGTACCCGGAGAAGGAGGAAATCTTCAAGTACTACCCTCAGTATTATCACAAGACTGACAAGGTAAATTTGTTACTCTCAAAAAACCCCACCTTACCTCCTATTCTGACAATGCGTCTCTTTTTTCAGGACGGCCGCCCCGTCTACATTGAACAACTCGGCGGCATCGACTTGAGCGCCATGTACAAGATCACGACGGCCGATCGCATGCTCACCAACCTCGCGGTCGAGTACGAGCGCCTCGCCGATCCCCGACTCCCCGCTTGCAGCCGTAAGGCCGGCACCCTCCTCGAGACCTGCTGTACCGTCATGGACCTCAAGGGCGTCGGCCTCACAAAGGCTCCTCAGGTGTTTGGTTACGTCAAGCAAGCCAGTGGTCTCAGCCAGAACTACTACCCTGAGCGTCTCGGCAGACTGTACCTGATCAACGCCCCCTGGGGTTTCAGTACCGTCTGGAACGTGGTAAAGGCGTGGCTCGATCCTGTCACGGTGGAAAAGATTCACGTTTTGGGCGGTAGCTATCAGAAGGAGTTGCTCTCGCAGGTGCCCACTGAGAATCTGCCCAAGCAGTTTGGCGGTACTTGCGAGTGCAAGGGCACTTGCGCTTTGAGCGATATGGGCCCTTGGCGCGAGGAGGAGTGGGCTCGTCCTGCCAAGTGGGAAAAGAAGGCTGCTGCTCCTGCTCCCGCAGCTGGAAGTGATGTTATTTCAAATGTTCCTGCTGATGTTAAGGAGGGCGATGCTGCTGCTGCTGCCGCTACTGGAGGTGCTGCCGCTGCCCCCGCAGCTGCTGAGGTCAAGACTGAAGCTCCCGCCCCGGCTGCGGCATAGAGTGATTTGTTAGGGGTGGAAGTATTCAATGACCCGAGCTGTTGGGAGGAATTGCCCGATTGTTCGTGCCCTTGAGGGGTGGATCGATGATTTTTACTCTGTTTATACATAAATCATGGCAATACAGGGGGGGTTTTATAGGAGCCATTGCTTATTGAGTTAAAATTTCTGTCCGTACAAAGTATTGAGTAGTGTGTTTTTTGACTCATAAAATTCAACATGACGAGAGTTCAAGTATGTCAGATCCATTTCCGTCAACCCCCCCTTTTCACTCTTCCATAACATCATCCTCCCCAATCGAAAACCCAGGCGGCAATCTACCCTCCTTCAGCGCCTTTTCCAATCTAACAATCTCATCCATACTGTCCGCCTTTCTAATCATCTCCTGAAGCTTTCTTCTCTCCTTTTCAGTGAGTTTGAGTCTAGATAGCTTATTTGTCTCCTTCTCTGAACCGCCCGCACCACCACTACCAACGTCAAACGTCTTGGACTTAATACCCATAATCTGCGCGGCCAACTCAGTCGGTTCATCGGCAGTTCCAAACAGCTCTTTTGCCTTTTGCCTCTCTGCGTCTTTAACTTTTTGGAAATCTAGGAATCGAACGGTAGGACAGCGGTAGAGAACCCAGTATCGGTAGTTCTATAGATAGATATACACGCTCCTCATCAGTACACAATTTTTTTTTGAGGTTTTGTAAAGAGTGAGTGAAAAAAACGTACCTCCTTCTTCGTAACGGGATTGCCCATTAGCGTTAAATGTTGTAATAACCCAAACTTGCCCAATATATCGATATCCGCCAACTCTTGGATGTTATTATCCGTCAGGACCAAATGTCGCAGGTTGGGAACGCTGGTGGGCAGGTTTGGGTGGATGATGGAGATTCGATTTCGTGCGAGGAGGAGGGTGCGGAGTCGTGGGGAAAGGGGAAAGTTGGAGAGAATGTTGATGTCATTGTCTGTTAGGTCTATGGCATCGTGGGGCTATTATTTAATTGTCAGTTAGTTGGGATGTTGAAAGAGCAAAGGGAAAGAAGAGAAGTTTACATACCCCGGCAACACCCAAGTTCTCGATTGCTGGTATTCTATGGCCTTTTTTCGAAACGAAAGAAAGAAAAAGATAATTAATCAAGCTCATGTGTAGTATCTGTTCTTTAACATACCTCGGAGATCCAGCTCGCGCTCCTTGAGCGGGTTGAGGTAGGAGAGGGAACCGTTAATGAGGTCTGCTGTGAGCCTCATTTTTGTGGATTATAGATTATTACTGTATACTTTTTTGGTAGGAAACAGAACGAAAAATAAAATAGCAACTTTTGATCTGAATGTGGTTGTCGACAATTGTTTTTGAATCAATTTTTGGGGATTTGAATCGCAGAGTGGAAGGTCGTCGCGTTTCTAATTCCCAAACTGTGTTGATGAAGATGCAAGTCGCAGCAAGAGCGAGAACAAGCTCAGAATTAATGTGGGGAACCGTTGATTCAAAAAAAACCCTAACCCTGCTCTGTCTTATAACAGTGAAAAGCAATTCATTTTTGATTTGATTATTATCCTCAAAAACTCCAAACTCCTGGGGGTATATTATCCTACTTTTATACAATTCATACCCGTAACTTCCTAAATCCACACATATACCTCATCAAATCCCCATCACTTTTTCTTTCCCCTAAGAACATACCCACCCGCTCCCTTTGCCCTCTCCATCTTAGCAACAACACTAGGTAAATTCTTTTTCAATTTCCCTAAACCTTCAACTCCTTCTTTAAATGTTCTTTCAACATCTTCTTGTCTCTCTAATGGACCCATTCCCTCCAAAACCTTTTTACCATTTTCTTGACCTTCGATTCGTATTTTTTTGGTGATTAGACTCTCAATAAACTCGTCATCATTTTCTATACCTTGGTTTGTTTGTGTCAGGTATGTCTTTGCTACTGATGAGGGGACTTTTCGTTTTAGGGAGGCGATTGAACGGAGTAGGTCTTCTTCTTGAGATACTAGGGATTCTATCTTGTCGCGTTTGCGGGGGTCGAAGGGTGTATATTGGATTTCTGGTTCAGGGTCGGGATTGGAAGAAGAAGAGGAGTTAGCGTCAGGGGTTGTTGGTAAGGTTGTGAGAGGAAGGCCGTTGATTGTTAATGAGGGGAGGGCGAGAGTAAAGGTTTGGGTTATATACTAGGAATAATGTGAGAAAGGCTAAGTAAGGGGAAAACAGGGGGACGGACGTCGTTGACCAGTTTCTCTATTTGGTTCCGTAATTCATCTTCCTCGGGAGAATCATCATCCTCTGCTGCCACGGGAGGAAAAGCGGCGTTTATTGAGTCCAAAGCTGCTTTACGGACGTTGGTGATCAAGTAGACTAGATCTTGAGGGGATTGAAGTTCTATGCGGCGTTGGGCTGCTGCTTCATCTGCCATTCTCTCTCTCTCTCTCTCTCTCTCTCTCCTTTTCCAACTTGAATAGCTTTGAAGGTGGGGTTTATTGCTTCGCGCGAAGATGATGATTCGTTTGACTTTGCGATATTTGCTCGCTTCGTATTTGGTTTATTGGCTCTTCGTTGACTTGATCGCTTTTTGTTGATCTATTCGGTTTCGTTGAGTATCTCCAATTTTTGTTGATTTGTTTCGTTTCGTCGATTGTCTTTTTGCTTCGTTCGTTTTGCCTTGCGAATGTTTACTTTCACTTCCACTCAGTCGCGATGTCAACACTCGGCATTACGATATGCGATGCGCGACACAGCTTATCGATAACTCTCTGACAAAATGGTCCGTGCACTTAATTACCCCAACTTATCGGTCCTCTTGGTTCGGTGGGGTCTTCATGTTTTAAGGCGGGGCTCAACGGGGCCCGGGCCGTTCTTATCTCGCTGCCGAAGCTCCATCCTTCCACTTACACATACCACCACACACGACATGCACAGTGTGACAGTGCTGTCACTCCGGAGGAAACAAATGAGAACATTTTACATATGATATTTATTGTAGAATTCCAAACAATCCCTAAAAAAGTGTTTCTGAATTACAATACACTGGTTTGGTGTTGTATTGGGTAGTGATCCCTCCATCAGCCTCGAGACGCCATCCAGTCCATTTCATCCCATCCCACATTCCCAGACACAGAATACAACCATGAACGATAGAAAAAAAAACAAGGGGGAATAATCCTCCTCTGAAAAGGAGGTTTAAAAAAGCAAACAAAAAACAAAACTTTCAGGAGGTTGCCACTTGGCCCGATGAACGCCTACACATCCAACTCCTTTGCAAATCAAGTTTGCCCGTCTTCACTCCGCCTCAAAACAAACAAACCACCCCCAAGAAGAAAAAAACAGAAATCTTAACGCCTTTCAAGTATGTGTTGTGTCGTCACGTATGCGATCAGTGTGTGAACGGACGCCCGTTACATCTTATCAGTGATGTAATGGATATGTGTGTGGTGGCCAACATTTCTGGCCGGTTTATTGCGGGAGCATCCTCTTGATCTCTTCATCACTCAGGTGAATCTCAACAATGGGGTCACGGCGCTGCTCGAGTGGTACATAATCGTAATCGCAGTGAGAGGGCAGAAAGATCTCGGGATTCCAGACAAAGCCTTGCCCGGACGACAGATAGGTAACCTTTATGTGACACATATGTAAGCATCAACATAAAAAATATGCATGTTTGTACGACACTCGGAACTAAAAAAAAAATTGAGCCAAAAAAAAAACACAAATCTTACCAGTCGGATAGGCCCATCTTCGCCGTCTCCAATCTTGACAGTTGTAGCCTCCTGCTTGGTAAAGGCCGAACCTGTCATTCAGTGTCAGAGCGGGTAGGTGCGCCATGGTTTTGTTTCTGATGGTAAAACCTACTGAGTAGACTAGGGCGTCGGGCGTGCAGCATCTTTTGCTTTTGAGCCGCAGCCCTCGAAGATGGCGTCTTTGGGGAGTGGGCTGGTGTGCTCGGAGAGCTCGAGTAAGATGACGGCGAAGAGCCGGTGTCGGCCTGGCTCGAGAGGCGGTGCCGCTGGTCGGGAATCGCAATCGAAGTGGTAGGCATGTTGTCCATGATGTTTAAATGGATTGATTCAGGCGACTGTGGGTCGTTTGAGGTAGATTAGGCTTTGTTAAAGGACAAGAGGCGCGGCGGCAACGCCGGCGAAACCGATTGATGGTAGTTGTTTGTTGTGGTTGTAGCGCTAATGCGCACCATCAAATATTATACAAGGTGAAGAAGAACAAGTGAATAAAGGATCACAGTAGACGATGACGGAGACGTGTGGAAGGATGGTTGGGAAGAGGAGCAGTGAAGTTGGTCAAAGAGGAACAAATGTTGGAGGAGGAGTGCCTAGAGGGAAGTGAGGTAGCCTAG
Organism: Podospora fimiseda; assembly: GCA_033297215.1. Taxonomy (NCBI): domain Eukaryota; kingdom Fungi; phylum Ascomycota; class Sordariomycetes; order Sordariales; family Podosporaceae; genus Podospora; species Podospora fimiseda. The sequence continues at coordinate 62,508 of MU865389.1, forward strand.
AGCCGAGCCAGGACTGGACGGAAGACGGGAGAGACCGGAGGGCTGCGCCGACGGCAATGTTTCAACTTTTTCAAATGTCAAGATGAAAAAAAAAAAAAAAAAAAAAAAAAAAAAAAATGAAAAAAAGAGAAGACGAAGTCCGGGCAAAGGGCACTGGGCTGTGACTAATAAAAGATGGAGAAAATAGTGTACAGTACAATGAGGACGGCGTGGACGGGAGAGAACAAGAAGAAGAAAGAGGGACCAAGGGATGATCAGTCACCAAAGAAGCATTGAGATGCAGGGTACTGGGTGGATTGCATGGCGTTCGAACCTCATCTGGGCTGGCCACCACCACACACCACAACCCACCCCCACCTTTTCCACCCGTGGACCTTTTTGCCCACCTCACCACCACTCCCACACCCTTTCCCACTACGGTAACCACTTGGCAAACTCCCAATCGCTTTGTCTTATTTTCAGCATCTTTAGGTATATGAGCCCAAAGCCCAACAGAGGTAGACCCTGTCATGACACAATCACAGAATCACCCTCACATCATTTTTGTCTGACGAGAGGACGAGACCCTTCAAAAGTGCCTTGGCCGTTGGGGTGGTCGGTAGTGAGGTAGCATGTGGGGTAATTCCCCATTTTGATGACTCTAAATCTGGGCGCAGCAACATGCCATCCAAACCCGGGCGCATCTTTCATTTTGCAACCCTCAAAACGAAGCCATCACTAAACCAACCCGACCAACCAACCGACAAAATGCTCACCACAACTCCCCACCTCTATATCCGTCGACCATCCCCAACAACAGCAGAATTCACCGTAACGACCTATCCCCCTTTAACCCTTTTACTCCGACTCGCCCTCTTCTCAATCCTCCTCCTCCGAATATCAATAATAACAGCGGGCCTAACAACAATCTATACCCGATTCTTTTTTTCAACTCCTCCCATAATAAATTGCTCCCCTTTATCCCTCCTAATCCAAGGCGAAATCTTTCCTCTTTTATCCCACCTCCTCTATACTCTCCACACTTCTACCCCAGGACAATTCCTCTCAAATAACTTGATTACAATCCCTTCCTGGGCATTATTACTCTCCTCTTTAGCAGCTATATACTATGCTTTTTTCGCACAATTATATACTACTGAGTCTCTGTTAGTTTTACGAGGATTAGGAATACAAACGTCTACTGGAGGATGGGGAAGACAAAAGACTCGGTTTATTCCTACGGAAAAAATAAGGGATGTTTTGATCAACGAGACTTTTAGGGGGTTTGAAATAAGATATTATTTGATTGTCTTGGTTGAAGGGGAGGAAGACGTTGTAGTGGTGTTTCCTAGGTTATTACCTAGAAAAAAAATTGTAGAAGCTGTTTGGAGGGGGGTTAGGGGGTGTTTGTTTGAAGGGGAGGGTACTGTAGGTGGGAGGAAGGATGGACATGTATGAGAAAGAAAAGGAGTGCTTGAATAATATATATAAAAAGGCTTTCTACGCTATATATATATATCGGGATTACCTACCACGAGTTTATCGTGCTGCTTGCCACTTGGACATTGAAGTGATCTGGAGGAGTGGATCGGAGCACAGTGGGAATTCGGGCTGGATCCTGCATCTCGGAAAGCCAGCAAGATCCCTGCCGGGTGGGGCGTCATCTGCAAAGTGCACAGGCCAGCATCCACCTGCTTTTCGCTCGTCTCTTTCGGGCAAGGCACCCGCCTCACCTGACAAGGCTGCTGAGCCAATCACTGAAAGCCAGCCCTGGCAACCTGCAACCCCACGTGAGCTGGTCCGAGCTTCCAGGTTTTGGCTTTTGCAGCTCTGCCGTCTGCCAGTCAAGGCTCCAGGTTGATGACGAGCCACTGCAAGCTAACGCCAAAATAATACCAAATACAGAACATCACCGAAACAAATTCAACAACACTCTATTCTCAACTTTTATCACAACTCCACATCGATTTCATTTTCTCCAACAGTAATCAAAATGGGTGACATTCTCGTCGAGAGCGCATCAAGCGCCCTTCCGCCACAAAAAAAGACGGGCCTTTCAACCATCCCTAGTATCGAGAACTTTGAGGGCGTTTCACCAGAAGGCAGCGATGAGTACGAAACCTTGAAGCGTCTGCAACGGCAACTCGAGTATATCCAACTGCAGGAGGAGTACATCAAGGATGAGCAGAGAAGTCTGAAGCGGGAGCTTGTCCGCGCCCAAGAGGAGATCAAGCGCATCCAGAGTGTCCCCCTCGTAATCGGCCAGTTTATGGAGGCAATCGACCAAAAGTATGCATCCATTCCAAGTGCAATCCCGTTATCGTGACAATTACTAACAACCCCCCCTCTAGCACTGGCATCGTTCAGTCCAGCACTGGCTCCAACTACGTCGTCCGGATTCTCTCAACCCTAGATCGCGAGCTTCTCAAGCCATCATCCTCGGTCGCCCTCCATCGCCACTCTAACGCATTGGTTGACATCCTTCCCCCTGAGGCTGACTCCTCCATCGCCATGCTCGGTGCCGACGAGAAGCCAGATGTTACCTACGCCGACGTCGGTGGTCTCGACATGCAGAAGCAAGAAATCCGCGAAGCCGTCGAGCTGCCCCTCACCCACTTCGACCTCTACAAGCAGATCGGTATCGACCCCCCGCGCGGTGTCCTGCTCTACGGCCCACCAGGAACGGGCAAGACCATGTTGGTCAAGGCTGTGGCCAACTCTACAACAGCAAACTTTATCCGAGTCGTCGGTTCCGAATTCGTCCAGAAGTACCTCGGTGAGGGTCCTAGGATGGTGCGCGATGTTTTCCGCATGGCACGAGAGAACTCTCCGGCTATTATCTTTATCGACGAAATCGACGCTATTGCAACGAAGCGTTTCGACGCTCAGACCGGTGCCGATCGTGAGGTGCAGCGTATCTTGCTTGAGCTGCTGAACCAGATGGACGGTTTCGACCAGACAGCCAACGTCAAGGTTATTATGGCTACCAACCGTGCGGATACTCTTGATCCTGCCTTGTTGCGACCAGGTCGTCTTGATCGCAAGATTGAGTTCCCCAACTTGCGGGATCGGAGAGAGCGTCGTCTAATTTTCACTACTATCGCCAGCAAGATGAGCTTGGCACCCGAGGTGGATTTGGATAGCTTGATTACGAGGAATGATCCTTTGAGTGGAGCAGTTATTGCTGCTATTATGCAGGAGGCTGGTCTCCGGGCTGTGAGGAAGAATCGGTACAATATCATTCAGTCTGATTTGGAGGATGCGTACAGCAGTCAGGTTAAGGGGAGTGGCGATGAGAAGAAGTTTGATTTCTACCGATAAACGAACAGGGAGAAGAGAGACAAATAGAAGAACGACAAGAAAAGCAGTAGTCCGTTTAGTATTAGAAAGACTGGACTCGTTGCGTTCTTCACAATGTATAATACAATAAGTATTCGGTTGATAGAGTCTGACAATGTGAAAGCAAGAGCGCAAATGACATCCAGGAGTTGGCCATTCTTCCATGATCTGCATGGAGGCAGAAGAAAAAGAAAAAGAAAACAGACTTCCAAAAATGGCAAAAGCTCCCCGTGCACCTCCCTTGAAAGGGGAGCTGCCCGGGTACGAAACCCATCAAATGGGTTTACAGGGAAGGAGGTATCCGAGTTGATCGATTCCTCCTTTCCTATCTAGTCTTCTACCGCGGTCAACAAAACATCACCTGCATTCTTGAATATCGAAAATAAATTACATCTCCCAGTCATTGTTTACATGCACATACTCTCACTCGATAATTTTCCTCCTCCATCAACCCAATTTATCTTTTTATCTTTCCAACTCGTTTCTTGTTCTTCTTCTTCCTCCCAAGTAGCGAATTTTAATTTGTCATTATCATCAACCATTACCACTCCAATTTTACTTTTCCCATTATCCCTAAAGCTGAAGACTATTGGCGCGCTCTTACTTTTGACTCCTTAAAACCTCCCATTTTGCAGTTTTCCAGTAGTCCTTTCCTATCTCATAACCCAAATGTTTGATATTCCCGTCGAGACCTCTCGCAACCACATGAACAACTTTTTTGTCTTGTGATACAACTGCACTGGGTACCGAAGTAAACCCTTTTCCTTGATCGTCTCCTACCAGTGTAATATCCGGTTTGTAGTATTCCCAGTTTTTTGGTCTGAGATTGAATGTGCTGTTCTTCTAAACATATCCCCATATGTTGTTATAATCCAAACCAACCTCCAAGAAATGATATTCTCCCTCTGACACGTTTATACTCACTGGATCTCCCTTCCACATTCTGGTTTCGGACGCAGAAATCCAAGGAGACCAATACCCCCCTTCTGATTCAAAGTAATACCTCGCTTGTAGCATACTCTCTGACGAAAACAGTAAAATAGTATGTATAGGATTCCTTGACCAGGATATTGACGCTGGAGTAGAAGAAAATGAAATAGGATTATCAGAGGGGGATAATAATCGAGATTCGAATTCAAGCATATAAGAAGATATCGTAGGGTCGTAGAGGTTATGTAGGATATCATTTTTATGGGAGGGAGAGAGGATATATTGCTCTATTCGTTGTGGTTGGTTTGGTCTTAGTTGGGAGATGGGGAATGAGGAAAGTGAGACGGGTGAGGAAGAGGAGAAGGAACCTAGTTGTTGCCATTGATTGAATGAAGAGGAAGAAGAGGGGAGATTGGTTGTTAAAACTGATTGATTAAAAGAGGATATTGCGAATACGGAAATTTGGGTTGGGGAGGAGGAAAGAAGGGAGATTTGGTTCCAGGGGATGGTGGTTGGTGGGGAGAGAAAGGTTGTTGAGTGGGAGAGACAAGTCCAGGTTTGGGAAGAGAGGGAGAAATACGAGATTGTGAAATCGGCTGTGCGGGCGAAAATTAAGTTGGTGTTTGTGGAGGGTAGGGAGGAGAAGGAGAGGACTTGACGGGCTATTTGTTGGGATGGGGAGCTGTTGGGACAAAATATTTGTTGTGGTTGTGGTTGTGGTTGGGGAGAGGGTTGTTCTTTTTCTCCTCCGTTTGTGATGGTGGTGGTGTTTGGGATGTTATTGGATGTGTCTTTTCCGGGGGATGTTTTATTGTTGTTATTGTTGTGATCATTGTCGCTGCTGCTGCTCTGGGAGAGTGTGAGGCCAAAGGCAGTACCAAGAAAAATGACAATCATGAGCAGAAAAACCCACCCTATTACCAACAGCTTTTGTCTTTTCGACCAGCCAGGTTTCTTCTCTGATGTTGCTGTAGAGGTATCCGCCTCTTTATAAGATTTGCTAACTTCGAGACCTGAAAAGAAGACCACTTCTGGATAAATGTCGTGAGGAACTACTTCCTTGGTAGAGTGACCATGATGATGTACGATTTTATCAGTATCTGCCTCAAAATCCCTAACATTCTGAGCTGTTGGTGGTGAAGGCATCGTGGGTGGAGGAATTCGGACCGACCCAACTCCGGACAAAGGGGTTGCATATTCATTCCAGCATCGGGTAATAGGCATTGACCTGATTTTATACCATCAGGAGACGATGTTTGACGATCACCAACCCCAGATTGAGGGGGCGGCTGTGCGATCATGATTGTATTTGCCATTCGGCCGAGTTCAAGGGCCAGAACTCTCCGAATGGGCAACCATTGAAGATCTTGCCCAATGACACAACATCATTACACTGTAAAATAAATTGCCAAAATAGATTTTCTTCGCTTCTTTCGCTCTGTCTTGTTCTTTTTAATAAAAAGCATTTCTTGCCGAATCCCTTTCGCTCTTGAACCCCTAAAACACCCGAAAAAGCAACCTGGGGTCAAATGAACTCAAGTAGTAACTAACCAAATAGAAATAGAATAGAAAGTTATTTCCTTTCCCAACCAGTCATCCCGTTCAGTCCTACCATTTCCCAGTGAACCCATTACTATTCATCCTTTCGTCCCTTCTTCTCCGCCATGACTGTGTGTGTACTAACAAGAAAACAAAAACGAACAAAAAAGGAAAATCATAAGAGAAAAAGGTACGAAAAAGAAAAATGTTTAATGTTACATATAGACTTCCAAAATTTTGTTCATGAAGGCTCATCAGAGCAGCTTCAAATCCACACCCCGTCACCCTACCTACTGCTTCATAAATACCTGTTGTTGCCCAGGTTGGCCACCCTGTGGCTGTCCAGGCTGAACACCCTGCTGCAACGGACTTGGCACTCTATGCTGCTGCTGCTGCTGCTGTGGTACACCCAACTGCGGAATCGGCACAGGCGTTGTGCTTCCCCCATTCATCATCCTAGTGTTTTGTCCAACAAGCCCATTTCCACCACCATTCATCTTATTAACCATTTTATGCACATCCAAATGTCCACCCAGCCCAATCCCCGCAAGTCCTACAACCTCACCCTGAGTCATCTTGCCCATGTGTCCGCTAACCCTCTGCTCGGCATCAGCCCTCGCTCTGGCCTGCTCCATAACCTGCCTCTGCTGAACCTCTGGCATGACAGTAGCAAATCCCGTGAGATTCGACTGCGGCGGCGGTGCATGTGGTGCTCTGCCCATATTGGCCGGCGAGTTAGGATAATGAGGGGGTCGTTGCTGCCCCGGCTGCTGCTGCTGCTGCGGTGGCATTTGTTGGTTGTAAGGCGGACGAGGGATCTGTTGATGCTGCTGGGGAGGAGTAGGCGATTGACTATACGGGAAAGCCTGCTGAACCCGCGGTGAGATTGTACGCGGCATCTGGCCTCCGTTCATATAAGGTGACTGCGGTGGTGGCTGTTGCTGATGTGGACCCGGATGTTGAGCGATAGGGATGGGCATCTGTGGCTGTTGCGGGTGTTGTTGGTGAGGAGCATGCTGCATTTGCTGCTGCTGGGGAGGCAATTGCTGTTGCTGAAAACCAGCGGGATAACCCTGTTGGAAACGCTGAGAACCACCAGGTTGCCCCATGTTGAAGTTTTGAGGATGCGGCTGAATCCGTTGCTGAGTGGGACTAGCAACGTATTGCTGGGGGATATTTGAATGTCCGTATGGACCCTGGGCCTTGGCCAGCTGAGGCGCATACATTTGTTGCCTGTACTGAGTCTGAGGTGGTTGCCGGGCTTGGGGGTTGTAGTGCTGCTGAGGGATTGGAACCGAGGATGGCCCCCGGTGCATGTTGGGTGGCCCCTGGGCCCGGACCGGTGTATGTGGGACAAACTGTTGTTGGGTATTGGATATGGGACGGGCCGACGGTGTAAACTGGGGTGGGAATTGGTGGTTCGGGTACCCGCCCCCAGAAATGCTCGGCGCACGATGAGCTTGGCGCTGGTTCGAGTTTGCTGCGGCCTGCGCTGCTTGTCGAGCAAGGCGTGCTGGTTCGTCTTCCTCCATTACACCCCTGTACTCATCCGACCTTATTTCAATCTTGGTACTTACGGCCAGCTCCCCAAGCTTATCCGAGTTGAGACGGGCTACAGCATATGGTGGCAGAGTCTGAATGATCAAGGAGAGCTGCGCCTTTAGCGTCTCGTACGTCATCATCTCCTCCTCGCTTGGCTGATGAGCCGGGTTGCCGCTGCGAAGCATATCACCGTTATTAGGGTCCGCTGAGTAGCGATCTTGGCTCGTAGGTACGGTAAGATTTCGGTTGCGCTGGAAGGATGCAAGCGTCTCAATAAGTTCAGAGACCTCTTCAAGAACGTCGTCCACCTCCTTGTCGATATCAGACTTCTTGCCAAACAGCTCATCCAAACTAGGATCAACTGCGCTTTGATCCCAGTTCTCAACCGCTTCCTTCACCAGCTCTTCATCAATATCCATGACTGCCGCCGCACCGGAAGCTGCCGCATCCGCCTTCTCCTCGTCAACAGTATCCAGCTCGATCAATCTATCGTAGTTACGTCTACCAACGCGCGACCACCAGATGCGGCTGACCTGGCCGGATGGCACGATAGCAGCTGAGTCATCCTTGTTAGGGGCGAAACTGGTGAATGCGCCTCTGAATAATGTATCCAGTTCTGACACCTCGATCTCCTTAGTTGATGGCTTGACCCCTGCCAAGCTCTGAGCACGCTCACGCTGCTTGTTCTTTGCATGAACCGCAGGTGTCGCGTTGCTATAGTCGAGCCAGTTACCTGATGAGAGAGTCTGAGAGAAGTAGGTATTTGATCGGTATTTGGATTTCTCGGTGAGTTCGGGATGATAAAAGGTCAAAACGTTACTCTTCGTAGTCGTCTTGGGAGCCTTTGGCGGTTGGAGGGGTGGGAGGTTTCTGGGGGCAGGGAAAAGTTCTCCCAGGGTGAGGGACCGCCCGTTCCTATCACCAGTCGCCGGGGTTTCGGGGTAAACGTGGGTAATGGTTACTCCGTTTGGCAAGAGACTCGCATCGATGGGTTTAACAGCGCCATCTTCGGATGCTGGATGCTGAAGGCTGGTGAAGAGCGGCCTCAAATTCGGAGCGGAGCCGATTGCTGTAAGAACCAAACCAGTGTTAGCAGCTCCTGCAGGGCCTCTTTTTGCTGTTGATGGACGAGGCACGTTGGGGTATGCCAGTTCCCGTCTGTAAAGCTCCAAGGCCTGGGTCTTGAATGCGGCTATTTGAGCGATAATATTCTCGTTGCCTTGAGTATTTGTCGTCTCGAGTTCCTTGATCCGAGAAGTCGCCGTTTGAACAACATCGCACATCAAATCGTCAAGGATTCGGTAGGCTCCCTGGGAGACTTTGTCGGCAATACTGGGTGGCTTGGTAATCTCCTCTTCCGACTTTGCTCTCTTCGCTGAAGGCTCGCCATCGGATTCGGGCACGGGTTCAGGCAGAGGGCATTTCAGGATGGCAGGGGTGGTCGTGTCGAGGCTGTGAGAATGAGGTCAGTAGTCTGGACGGACAGGGGTGAGGGTTTGGAGGAGGCATGCGATTGAAGATGGAGGGGGTAGATGTGCGCATACGTTTGTAAAACTGTGAAAAAATCAGAGATCAAGGATTCGCGATCCTTGAAAGTGTGCACGCCATTGACGGTGGCAGCAAGTTTGTTGGTTGGTGCTGCTTCATCAACGGCGCCGAGGCCGGGCTTGCCATCATCGTCGTCGCTCGGTTCGCGTTTTCGCTTTGAGGAAGAATTGATTGACGATGCAGGCGAGTCTGGACGCGACAATACTGCAGCAGCAGGAACAGGAGCAGCGACGCCGTTGATTTGGGGCGCCGCTGCGACGGCGGGTGAAGCCATGGTTTGGCGGGGTATCTCGAAATGCTGGTGGTGTTGAAAGCGTATATGTGGGTTTTTTTTTGTCGCGCGATGCAGATTGGGGATTGGATAAGTGGTTGGATTTCCTTCCTGCTTGGAATCGCGCGTTCGCGAAAGGGAGGATGGCTGCACAGGGCAGGCCGGGACCCCCAAGAAAAACTTTTCTTCTTCGAGGTGAGAAAACTCAAAAATAGCTGATTTTTTTTTGATTACAATTCTGAATTTTTTGATATATGGGATATGATGATCATTTCCTCCTCCCCCGAAAAAAATCGAAACTTGAAAGGGCTGGGAAACAACGAAGACAGCCACTTGTGAGGGAGCTGGAGTCTGGATTGATTTGCAGTCGGACAGGTCTCGCTCCTGCCAGTGTCCAGAGTTGGTTCACGAAAAGCCAGGCGAGGCCAAATTCCGCGCTAACACCGCTTTTGGTCAACATCCCTGCTATCACTGCCTCCTCTGACTCCACTGTATGCACGTGACTGTAAGCTGGCAGTTCCTCTTTAAATACACGGGCGGTTCCATTCCAGCTCTCCCCCCTCCCTTCCTCCGTGCCCAACACATTCCCCCAATTCCCCAGACCGCTTTCAAACATCACATCATGGCACAGCACCTGTCTGATGTTGCAAATTGCATGCCGCACTGCATCCGTAGCAGCACATCATGACCCCTTTTCCTTTTTTTTCTTTTTCTATCTCTTCCTTCTTTTCCGAAAATGGGTGACGAAGACGGACTCTGCGCCTCCTCGGGGTGTCGCCTGGGAACCTGCGTCTTTTGTCTCTACAATGACCAGAGCCAGAGCAGAGACGCAATGAACCAAACGATTTTGTGGGCAACTCACCGTTCCTGGATCCAAGCAGATCATGCAACAGCGGAGATCGACAGAAATGCCGACCTTTCTTTTTATCATGTTATGATCGCGATCTGGGGGCCGTCAACAACATGTTGACGTATGGGGCTACAATCAAGAGGGCGCATTCGATGTCGACTTTATACAGGCCATGGACCGGAAGTGTTCTGTGCCCGCCGGCAGGTGATCACTCCTCGCGCCGCCCGCTTGTGTAATTTCGACCGACAGCTGCATCACAAGCAAGAGACGTCAATGCAAGACGCATGTTGGTTTTCAGAGTCGGCCGACAGCCAAACGCGGGCCGACATATCTTTGAGCAACGAGCCTCTGCGGGAAAGCAAGACCTTTTTCTTGGGATGGAGACCCTTCTCAACATAGACAGGGAGGAAGACCCTCTTCTTTGGCTTGTCAAAAGCCACCGAAAAAAATATTCAATCGGAGAAAGACCGATGATCTGTCTTGACAGACTTTTGGAACAACACATGGTTTCTATGGGCAAGCAGACAGCAAGCAAATTGCAGTGGGGCGAAGGCTTTTCTGGCGCAGACTCTCGGATAGTCTACCAAGAGTTTATCCATTGAGCACGTCGGAAGAACAGTCACTCAGATGGAAGGAGGTCCTTTTTCTCGGGCCGAGTTAAGATTTTTGGACAACCAATCAGTTCCACGAGTGTGAAGACCCTTGAGCTATCTAGTCCACTGGGAAGAAAAATCCCACGTAATTATTCAACAGTCTCAATACCTAACCACGAGTCCCTCGAGCTTCAGTAAAACAAACACAACTCTGCAAAAATGTGCATTTGGCCACCATGGCATTTGACGTACCAATGCAGTCGCCGTCCTCGGAACACCCTGGAGATCTATTTCCAGAGAGACCAACAACATAGGACATGGCGGACCGCAGGAACAATACTTGACATGACCGCATAATGAACCGTGAAACAGAATGCTATCAGCATCACTCCCAACGGGCCCGTGAGTCGAATGATCGCAAGAACCCTCAAGAAATGGAATGCAGCAATTACTGTCAAGCATGACACCTCACAACACAAACTACATGAGGCAAATGGCCGTTGGCAAACTCGGACACAGTCATACCCGGCATCCAATATGAGACACTGTCATGACCACGGGAAGCGACCTTCAAGCGCACTGAGCAGGGCACCACCCACATGCTCCGAGTCAGCGAGCCAGCAAGATCAAGATTAGACATCTTCACTTTGAGCCAGAGGGGCGACACAATCTGTTCACCGACAGAGTCAACACCCAGTGGACAGGCTTCGCCTTGATCTGTGGCTATCATTCAGGTACTCTGGAAATCATCAAGAGCATTCAGCAAAAACCATCCCGTACCACGATCCCTGCACGAGGGAATCACATAACGATACTTGATCTTCAACATGTTTATTTGGAATCGGTTCAGCTCAATAAGAGCGGGTGTGGTTGGCACGTTCCCTCTGAGGTTGATCTGCCAGTGTTGGATGAAGGTACCGTCGAAGCAAGCCATGAACCAATCTCCATGACAGCAACCAACTATTGGAAGCAGCCATAGACGGTTATCGATATTCACTATCCACCCGTGGACCAGGCAGGTTCGGGCAGTGCGAGATAAAGAAACATGGTTTTAGATCCCACCGTTCCACTCTTCAAAGTTCTCCTCACGCAGGCATCCACGGCATCGCAACGCCACTCAGCCATTATCTAGGCACAGGCACGCAACATGCCCTGACCCCACACATCCTACGGAGTATTTAATTCTCTTTCTTGCACCGATCCAAAACTCAGCTTCTCCCTCGCAAGTTTCTTGATCATCACCACTTCAATACCTACCAAGATGGCATCAATCTTTTTTCTCTTTCAAGATCTTTCAACTCATCAGCCATACTGACAGCGCTGCGCTGTTGATCACTTCTCGGCCATCTACCGCTTCATCACTCACAACCAGAAAGCCCTCATTTGTAGGCATCATCTCCAGCTTTACCACAGCTATCACAAAGACGAAGGTCCTCACTCACAGGCATCATTCAAACCCTGATTACATCAATCACCAAAGCCCTCACATGGAGGCACACTCAAAGCCATCATCAGACACATCATCATCGTCATTACCATCATCACCAAGCCCAGGGCCTATTGGGAGTTTGACCACTCAGTCATACTGGCAGCCGAGTTGATACCGTGCCATTCCGTGCCATACCGTGCCAAATCTATCATGTCTTGCCACGTCTTGCCTATCTAACATTGCCAAACTTTACCAAACCTACCAAAAACCTACCAAAACCTACCAAACCTTACCAACACATACAGAGCCAGCAAGCCTGGTACTCTGGCAGATGGCTTGCTACAATTGCAATTCTGCGTGCTGCTGCCAAACATTTTTGGTCAACGCGAGCTTCTTCACCGTTCACGCTGAGATTTTATACTGGAGATGCACTGGGGGTTTAGTGAAGCACTATGAGCTATTCAGAACCGCATCAGGGGAAGGGAATGTGAGTGCTTGCTGACTAAGTAGATCAACTGTTGAGGGTCTTGAGGGATAGCCACATATCACACGACGAAATTCGCCTGGGGGACTGAGAGCTACTGGGGACACATTTGAGGACAACAACGAGGGCATGTGTGGGCAGCGTGAATCTGAACGTGGCTAGATAGCAGCAGCACGTTTGGGTGGTTCAAATAATAAGTGAGCAACTAGAGACGAGTGCCAAGGTCAATTCGTGCGCAGAGACTCTAGCGGAAGATTCAATACAGAGCATCACTGGGGGACAACTGAAGGTATTATCGAGGGCATTATCGAGGGACCAAGGCGGGCTCTCCTGCTAAGAGAATGCCCGCATAGAACTAGCTATGTGGGGGATGTGCAGCGCCGGTGGTGATGCACCCTCTGCAAGACAAAAAGTGGGAACTTGAACCTGAACCCTGACTATTTTCCGTATCTGGCATGTCCGAAGCCGGGGGTCGAGACCGAGACCGAAACCGAAACGGGGGAGTCCAAAGACGAGGGGGACGGAAGATCGCAATGTTATCCCGAGTTTCCACCGCGGATAATAATAATCAATAGAGAGAGAATTGGGATGACCGCTCCGTGCTCAGGGCATACTAAGGGCATCACTGAGGGCATCACTGAGGGCATCACTGAGGGCAATTCCTGATAATCATGTGGACAGCGCCATGTATTGAGGATAGGAACCGCAACGAGGAAACCAGTGGGAAGGCCATCAATCTGCGAATCAGCAACACTTTTGGATACCTACCGTCGAATCTTTTAATTTTTTTAATTTTTTTTACAACACCAAACCTGGAACTAACCAGAGATTATCAACAACGCGATGCGAATCAAAGCGAGAGCACGATTTTGGAACACGAAAAGACAACAACAATCTGGGCAACGTCCTATCCATCCCCTCCCCCATCCCCCCTCCCCTTTTCCCCTTTTCTTTTGTTCTCAATGCTCAATGAGATACCCCTCTCTTCTCGCTTATAGAAGATAAGGTCATAATCGTTGTGCATGTTGCTCTACGGAGTATACAAACCTAGAATAATCCCTTTTTGGGACCTCAAGCCCGTAACCGAGAAGTGGCAAAGTTCTTTTGATGGACATAGCCTGCTTACTCAACAATGGGAGAGGACATTCCTTCATCAAAATGAAGATGGTGTACCTTCCCTCCTTCCTTCCCTCACTGACCCCGGCGGCAAGCCCGAGTTCCTTCCCTTTCCCCCTTTCCCCTTCCCTCAACCGTCCCTTCTTGTATAAGTCTTTGGGAGATGTCTATTGCCCACAGAGGCAATGGCCCTGTGGGCACGGGACTACATTCCCAGGAGCATACTCCTTCAGGTCCCGGGTTCGAACCCAAGTCGAAGTAAAAACCAGTTATTAAACACTGGTTTTTCGTAACCGGCTCCCCTTCTACGAGCATAGCTCCACTGGAAGGTGAGTCGGTGAGCTTTTGCAGTTTCCTTGGCAAAAGGGTATTGCGTTTTTACTTGATCAAATATCTGAAGAGACCTTGATAGGTGGTTTGCAGAAGGTAGAATAATAATTGAATGGGTTTGAGGGTATATGTAGAATGAATATTCTTTCTTCTTTTTCCCCCTGCCATTCACACAGTGTTAACTGTTTTTGTTTTGACATCAGCGGGCATATCTGGTCATGTGGTGGGTATGGCTTCTTTTGGACCACCCATAGGTATACAGGATTTTTACCTTCTCAATATACTTTTTAATTGGAGTCATACATGTTTTATATCCATCGTGAAATTAACCGACATTGTAGGAATTCTTTCCGCAACGGCATCCGCTCTCTCTAGGATATTTGTTTGCGTGATACCTAATGCTGAATAAGACTTTTTGATGTGTAGCTATTAGCATTTCGAATGCATATGGGCTTATCGATTTATTTTAAACTTTGCATCGGCAGTACGTACGGGTCCCCATGATGTCCGGATAAGGATTCATGCCTTCCCGTTCTTTCTCCAGATGATACTCGCCAATTTTGGATGAGGATTCTTCTTCAGAACGGGTTGCAACTTTCGAGGTTGATTTTTTTCTCTCTTTTCTTTGTCAACAACTTGATAATTACCAAGCAGCTCAGCACCAAAATTATCATCACACTGCGCTGCCATGAGAGCTACAATCAATACTTACGAGCAGAACCATGAACTCGTCCTCGAAGATAACACTTCAAAATGGAAGATGCTCATTGTCGAAGTGGGCTGGGGCTTTCCTATTTAGCTGTCTGTCACAGAGGCGTCCTGACCACTCAGCTTCAAGAAGCCGTCGAAAAGGCTGATTCGTCGCCTGGTCGGAGGGCGGCGGCTATTTCGTCCGCAACCCAGGCCCTCGGCTCTTGGAGAACAGTTTTCTTCTATTTCTCATCGATCCCGACAAGCTGCCAATTATCTCAGTTCAGATAGGTCCTACGGATACCGCCTCGCCATCTGTCACTACGGATCCTGCTACAGCTATCGGGGTCGTAGCAGGTATCTTTTGTTTTGTGACCTTTGGCACCAAGCTTATCCAAGTCGCAATCAAGATACACGATGCGGTTGACGGCGCACTCGGGGGGACCGCACCCGCCAAAGCGTGGCTGACGATTTACGGCTTTTATCCAGCAATCTGATACCGCCCGCGACGCATCGAAGCTTTCTGGCAAGGACAAGAGTTTATGCCTGCTGGCCGAAGAGTGTCACGCCCTTGCAAGGCAGCTGCTTGAATTACTCAACAAGGTCAAGCCCAAAGACAAATCAAAGAGACAAAGCTTGTGGGCAGCACTGAAGAGCGGCGCTCAAAAGAAGGACATTGAAGATCTAGAGAAGCGATTGGGGATCAAGCATGAACTCGTCAATGTGGAGGAGCTTCTGTGCTCGCTCAAAATGTTGCCAGACGAGATTAACGATCTTTACCGCACAATACTCTCAAAGGTCCCAAATCCAACCCGTGCCTACCGTACCTTGGCTATGGTTGCAAAGGCCACTGAACTCGAACTCAATGGCTTTTCTGTGAACGCGTACTCATTTTTTGACAAATATGAGAATACGAATTGCATCATGGACAACTCCTTCCTGGACGGGAAAAGCGCAGAAACCGCAGCGAGTTGCATGTGTGCCGAGCACGGGAAAACTCTCCTCCGCTGGCGGTGCAGTGACTTGGTCGAGACGCGTCCTTACTATAACCATGTTCACAAGGTTGAATTTGAAGTTTTGCGGTTCACTCATAGTTCCATTCCAGAATTCTTGGAGTGCAAAAGACACGAAAGCGGAAGTGGCGACTCATCTTCGAGGGTTCAACACGCTAGATGCAATTTCGCAGATGCTTTTAGCGGATCTCCGCATCTTCCGCCAAAACTGTTTTTTTGGTTCAAAACTATGGTCAGGGCATCACCAGACTTCTCAAGATACGATATAGTGCGGGTATGGACAACCCGCCCTATACATTTTTAGAGGTTCTTGATAATGACCCTATCTGGTGGAGTGATGAGTTTAATTGCGAGAACATGATGGCCTCCTCGTGTTCTTTCAGTGAAGGCCTGCGCGTACAGCTAGAACAACGAGATAGAAAAATTTCCCTGCAGCTGAGTATTTCTGATGCCATAGCACTCGCCTTTAGCCCTGGACCATCCTCAACTAGGGATACGTACTGATTGAACCGTCCTTTGTTTTGGAACATCATCGGGTCGTCAAGATATTTGCTCTGGAAAATATCCAAGGACGCTACTCTAACAGACGAGGTAGATAAAGTGGCTCTTTTCTCTTACATGGTATTTTCTTGCCAAAGAGGCCTGAAGTCGCGGGATTTCGAGTCGGATTTTGCTGTTCTCGAGTTTTTAGTAGATAAAGGCCTTCTCGATGGAACGACGACCCTCCGACCCTACCCTTACTCACAGAAACCTTATAAGCGCCAGTCGAGGACACCTCAACTGACCGTCTGGCAACATCTCCTGCGGTTTGAGTGGTTCCACCAGTATGAACGGAGGTGGCAACTCAGGCGGCAGGACTTTAGCCTTCGTGAAACAGGTGAGGCCAATAAGTCATTCTACGAACGCGATGGTCCAGATGAGTCGTCTATGGAGCTGGTCTGATACTCGGTTCGCAAATGTTGTGGGATGGTTTCTCGCCCATGGAGCAGATCCAAGTTTCTCGGCGAATACTGGCAAAGATCTGACGGTCAACTTCCAATTCAACAACTCGAAGGAAGGTGCTAATTACTTAGACAACATTAACAAACACTCTGCTGAAAGGTTTAAAGGATACCAGTGTGTCTCTTTGAAGGAATCGGTTCAAGATCTCAAAATAAACAGGAAAGACAGGACGAGCTGTTACGGTTGATAGAAAGGAACTCACAGAGCAACAAACCCATCGATATGTCCGTATCTATTTCAGAAAACGACATTCTACCAGAGCCAGAAGAAGAAGAAAATGTCGATACCTCACCATGTCCAACCAAAAACGAACCTTCGACCGTCAAAATGGCTGTTGAAAACAATACTCATCCACTCTCTCATTGAAATACTATTCTACAAGGTAAGGAAACCCTTCACCTCCATTACTTTATGCCCCTTCTGCTGACCCTGATTCCCTAACTACTAGTCATCATCTTCCTTCTCGTCCTTCTATTTTCGTTTTATCTAAACAAATACTTCTCATTGATGGACAGGCACTCAACTTCAACAACTTGATCGATGCTGCAGGTACATAGATATAGGCATTCAAGAAATATACCTTTGACTTTTCTCTCTCTCCCACACATTCATCCCCATCAATTACTCACTCGACTCATTCCCTGGTCCTCATTAACGTTACCCCGAACAAACATCCTCTGTCCAGACCATACTAGTCAACCATCTATATCCAGTAAAATAGTATCAACAATGGCCTCTTCTGTATAAAATAAAAGTCACAACTTAAATCCCATCCCTTAAGACTCCAAAAAATCACGACTACACAAAGAATAAATAAAAGAACATGACAGTTGTTGTCAATAAGAAGAACAAGAACACTTACACATCTCATCACCTACCTACCAGTATATCCACAGACACTTATCTATCTAATCCCTTTCATGACAAAAAAAACTAAAACAATGAACCATTTTTCTTTTCTTTTCTTTTCTTTTCTCTTCTTTTTTCCCCTTAAGTTCAATATCATCATGTTTATTTTTATTTTTAAGTTCCCTTTCCCTCCAACACTCTTCAATTTCTCAAAAGATCACTTGAATACCAAACAAAACAAAAACAAACCTCCTCTCATATACCTATACCAACAGTTTCACAACACAACACACAACACACAACACACAACACAAACCAGCCCCGTCCATCCAAATATATAGACATGACTCCCTTCGCAGGCTCAGTACGTACAGTTAGGTTTTCAATAAAACCCAATCCATTACAACAAACCATAGACTGTGCCCTGCCCAAGTATATACCACCCACAGCCTCCCACAACCTCCCACGATTTGCATAACCACTAAAGTGGCTGTGGGAGCTTAGTGGTTGTGGGAGGTCTGGGAGGTTGTGGAGGTTGTAGAGGTCTGGGCTTAATTAGTTGTAGAAGGAATAATATAACAAACCGCAGGTGCACTGGTATATTGCACTGGTATTGCATAGATATTGCACAGGCATTGCACAGGTTTTGCACAAATATTGCACTGGCACTGCACTGGCACTGGCATTGCACTGGATACTGCTTTTCTTTGTGCTCCTTATCTCCGGCCAATCACTGTGGCGATTGGGGGTGGTGCGCCAATTTCCTAATCGGGTAATATATGGGGCTGGCTGTCCTTGTCGGTACGCACGCAATTCTGGACGGGACCTAGAGAGTTTTCAATACCTGCGTTCCTTGGTTTTATTGAAAACCATACCTTCTTCAATCCAATAAATTCAACTAGAGAAAAAAATACAAGAACTAATCTGCTTCTCTCCTTTCGTTATCTACGGCAGATATAAAGAGCGGACGCGACAAGATGCCGAGTTTTTCACACGGATAATACGGTCATATATGATAATTCATTGTCGAAGCTGAATAATACATGAATAGAAGGGATAGAGGTGAAAACGTCAATGACTTCAAAAAGGTCAGCTTCAAGAGCTCTCTCTGTTCATTTCATTTCATCTCAAACATATTCGTACAATACCTACCCCCTCTTGAACGTTTGTTGGCGCGATACGCATGCCTCCTCAAATTGTAAACATATCTATTTATTTCAAAATATGTCTGATTAATAAATAAAAGGCACTTGTAATAATAGATAGGACTTCTGATTGATAAACAAATAGTCATCCCTTAAATAAACAAGGCCTTTTGGAGAACCAACAAGGTTTTTCAAAATCAAAAAGGCATATTAATAAATCAGATAAGTATCGCGCCAACAAACATTTAAGGGCAGGTATCGTACGTTTATGATTGCGGGAGAATATCCATGATTTACTGTATAGACTATTACTTTACAAAAAAGGGAAAAAAAAGGAAATAAACCGTGATCTTCTCCCCTCCCACGCCAATGCAAATTAATCTGGTTTTCCCATCACCTCTTCCCCTGAAAAAAAGAAAAACCGCCAACAAAAAAAGAGAGACCCCAAGTCAAAAAGCAAACTGTTTGAACACCTTACAAATGAATCAAGGTACAAATT
This sequence comes from Podospora fimiseda, assembly GCA_033297215.1. Classification (NCBI taxonomy): domain Eukaryota; kingdom Fungi; phylum Ascomycota; class Sordariomycetes; order Sordariales; family Podosporaceae; genus Podospora; species Podospora fimiseda. The sequence goes on from MU865389.1 coordinate 81,656, forward strand.
ACCGCTCATCCTTGTTCCCACGTTCACGAACAAGTGTCTGCTTCCGCCAATCAGTTAAAGTAGGGCCTCTTTCCCTTCTTCCCCTTTCCCTTCTTTCCCTTCTTTTTCATATTTGCCCACGTCTTTCCCATATTTCCCCCCATATTTCCCACCTTCTTCCCTTTGCTCCCCTTATGCTTCTTTCGAAGGGCCTCCGACTCCTTGTGGAGGGCGTCTATTCTGCCTTCGCATAACGGATCAATACACAATTTCTCGAACGGCTTCCACTACTTGGACTCCGCCAAGCCGACGGTGCCCGCGCCGAGGTCGTAAATCGAGTAATATCTGCGCAGGAAAGCATCACCCAGGATGGCAAGTGGGCCGGTGGGCTCGGGGAAGTCCATGCCAAAGAATGTAGACATGCAGCCGTTTCCAGCCTCAAGGATGTAGTCATAGGCGGTAATCGTGAAGGGGGTGCCTGCCAAGGTAAATGTGACATCAGGGAGCGAGTCACGCTTGTCACAGTCGATAGTGTACTGGCCGCTGTAGCCCTTTTTGGCACCAATTTGTGCATTGAGCATCTCGGCGAGCTGGCTGGGGAGAGCGATCAGAGAAGTGCCGGTATCGAGAATAACGCCGGTGTTCTCGAGCTCAGCAACATCGTCGCCGAGAGCGATGGAATCAAAGTCAACCTCCCAGTAGGCTTTACGTCTCAGAGGGATGGTTGTGATCTTGCCCTTGTAGGCATCCTTGTCGATACCGCCGAAGACGACCTCCGACTCGCCGTTGGTGTCCCTAAGGTTGAAGGCAAAGACGGGCTCATCGATGAGCTTCTGCTCCACCATCTTGTAAAACGGAGGTACTATTCCGTTGACCGAGATCTTGTCAAAACCAAGGCCGAGGATACCGTCGAATCTGCCGAAAGCAAAAGTGAGGCCGGGCTCCTTGGTTGCCTCGGCGAAATCCTGCTCCTTGATCGTGATATCACCGATGGTCATGGTGTCTTGCGAGACGAAACCACTGAGGGAGCCGGATCCATATCGGATCTCAAAGGCCGTGCCGTTCTTCTTGTAGGTGGATGAGGCCGACGAATCGTACTTGGAGTGCAGATAGCATGCTATGGAGCCACACTCGGTGGAGGGGACCCAAAGGTTGGAGCTGCCTGTATCAAGGATGACCTTGAAGGTTTGAGGGGGAGTTCCGATGGTGATTTCGGAGAAGTCTGGAAAGAAAGAGCAGCTGTTAGCCTACGAGTCCCGCATCGGAAATCGACCGGGTCTACCTACACTGAGCGTTCATAAAGTTCGAAATGGGAACCGGGTGTTTGGCGTTGATATCAGTCAAGGCGCCGCTGAACATGACATCGGCGTGCGACTGCTGAGGACGGATTCCCATGTACTTCTGGCCGAGATGCTTCATCTGGGTGTCGAGTGGGATGGTTTCCTGTGGAGTGCGCGATAAGCATCAGTGATTGTCCGATAAGAAGAGACATGAGTTGATGGACATACAAGCTGCTCAGAAAGAGGAATCTTCTTGAGCTTGAGCTTGGTCACGCCGGCCTGGGCGGATCCGAGCAGCATGGCTGCGGTCAACAGAGCACCCTTCATTTTGGGCAACTCTGTGATAAGATATGGGGAAAAGAGGGTAGGTAATCAAAGAGATATCAAGAGAGAGCGAGAGAGACAGAGCGCGTGTTGTTGGAGATGCAGAAAAAAGAAATTATTGATGGTTAATGTTGAATGATGATGATGGAAGAAGACGGGAATGAAGGAAGAGAAGGGGTGTTGGGGGAGCTCTTAATCAGGCGGGAGAGCTGGAAACCAAGCAAAGGTGCACAGGTGAAAGTGCGGCAGGGCGAACGAATGACCGAGGGTACCTGCTGACGACTTGGCTGGCTGGTTGGGGATGCGCTGGTCCTGCCGCTTGCGTTGCGCCTGTTAAGAGCGACCCCTGCTCTACAATGACGCAGCTTGGCCCTTTCGGTGGTGGTGCGCGGGGAAGGGCGCAGCACGCCTCAGGTACCGGGGCAACGATTGGGGAAATCAGCCAATAGGAGACTTCCAAGTCGGCTTACATAAGGTTCCGAGATACCAGGCACGAGCCACGCAAGTCTCCCATGTCTCAGGAAGGTCTGGGGCCTCATCCGGTTCCAGGATTTGGCAAGCACAGCAAGTACCTCGTGACTCTGGCATACAGGTGGCAGATTGTTTTGTACGACTGTCAAAGCTGCCTATCCTGTACATGACAGTTGTTTTGATAGGCACGCCAGGAAATCTCCAAGATTCGTCGGACACACACCGTCAATCTTATTTGCTAAAGTCAGATAATGCAACTGCAACGTGTTGCAGAGTGGCAAGATGGCGTGGATGGATAGATTGGTTGAAGAGACATTTTGAACCAAGATTTTGTCTGTCGTAATGGTCCTGTCACCAGACACCTTGATGGGTACAGCGGATACTTATGTACAGCAGCTAAAATAGAGATGGCATTTGCTGTAAAAAAGATGCAGTTTCAAGAACAAAAAGGACGACATGGAAACGAAATACCCTTCTGCAAAGGAAAATGGCCTTTTTGATATCAAAAACGCATGTCCAAGATTAACAAATCGTACATACTAACAAAGAATCAAGGGCACAGGGGGTGTTATATCTTATCGTACGTATCTCAAAGTGCTTGCAGCTTTGGTGCTCTGTGTCCCGATCCTTCCCACCTCACTGTGGCGTCGGACATTCTGATTCGGTGACACTGCATTCCAAAAAGTACCGAAAATCAGGAAGCAGCAAGATTTTTTTTTTATCGAGACTCTGACCATTTTTCATTTTGGTTTTCAATTCATCGGATGACTCCTACTTGAGACCAGAATGACGGAATCATACAGGTCCCCATCGATGACTGTTTGGATGGAGAGAGCGGGCTCCCAAAACCCAGGTCCCTCCCCGTCACCTTCCCCGCCAAAATCATATTGGCATCCGGACCCGATGCCGGCCCTTTCAGATTCAACACCGCCAAGCGAAAGTCGGCATCGGCCATCTCGGCGACATTTGGGTTTCCCATCACCGTTGATGTTTTGGTAAAAACTTTTTTTTAGAGGCCGTTGATTAATGATGGATGCCAAGGATTGGTCAATTCATTGCATGGGAATGGATGTTCAAATCTTGTCCAACATATTATCATGATACCTCTAATTGAAACAAAACTCCTGGCCACCGAGATCGCTGAAGACGTAAAATCCAAGAGGTGAATTAGTCGCCAAAGACTTCGATACTTGCATATAACCCCCTGGCAATGACTCCGGATTCTTTGGTTGTGAGAGCAAAAAGGAAAAGACGAGCTCCGCAATTGATGCATGGCCACCAAGTGGGGGGTCCTGAATTTTTCTCTTTGCTCCGAGCACACCCCTCCATTGAAAAAGATCTGACTCCCCCCGCCATCAAATACTTTAAGTCGGGGCTTTGTCTCGATCATTTGCCGCATTCCTCCCATTTTTCTTCTTTACTTTTCAATCTCTTTTCTTCCATCACCACATATACATCACATCTTTAACAAAACAGAAAGATGGCCGCTCCCACCAGCACATATGCCCTCTCCGAGGAGCACAAGCAGGTTTGTTACCCTCACATTCGAATTGATCAGAATTTGTCTCAATTTTACTAACTCACCGCCGAAATACAGCTCCTCGAGAAGTCCCTCGTGGACTCTGACCCTGAGGTCGCTGAGATTATGAAGGATGAGATCAAGCGCCAGCGCGAGTCCATCATTCTCATTGCCTCTGAGAACGTCACCTCCCGCGCCGTCTTCGATGCCCTCGGCTCCCCCATGTCCAACAAGTACTCTGAGGGTCTCCCCGGCGCTCGCTACTATGGCGGCAACCAGCACATTGATCAGATCGAGCTTCTCTGCCAGAAGCGTGCCCTTGAGGCCTTCCACCTCGATGCCGCCAAGTGGGGTGTCAATGTTCAGTGCTTGTCTGGCTCTCCTGCCAACCTCCAAGTATACCAGGCCATCATGCCTCCTCACGGCAGACTCATGGGTCTCGACCTTCCCCACGGTGGCCATTTGAGCCACGGTTATCAAACCCCTCAGCGCAAGTGAGTAGTAACAAGAGCAAAAGCGCGAGAGCTACAGCTTTCCCCGGATCTACATGAACCCCACAGAGTCGCTAACATGGGCCTCCCTAACCAGGATCTCTGCTGTCTCCACCTACTTCGAGACCATGCCCTACCGCGTAAACCTCGACACTGGCATCATTGACTACGACCAGCTCGAGAAGAATGCTCAGCTCTTCCGCCCCAAGATTCTCGTTGCCGGCACCTCTGCCTACTGCCGTCTCATCGACTACGAGCGCATGCGCAAGATCGCCGACTCCGTTGGCGCTTACCTCGTCGTTGATATTGCCCACATCTCCGGCCTCGTCGCCTCCGGCGTCATCCCCTCACCATTCCTCCACGCCGATGTTGTCACCACCACCACCCACAAGTCCCTCCGTGGCCCCCGTGGTGCCATGATCTTCTTCCGCAAGGGCGTTCGCTCCGTTGATCCCAAGACCGGCAAGGAGACCCTCTACGACCTCGAGGACAAGATCAACTTCTCCGTTTTCCCCGGTCACCAGGGTGGCCCCCACAACCACACCATCACCGCTCTCGCTGTCGCCCTCAAGCAGGCCGCCAGCCCCGAGTTCAAGGCCTACCAGGAGAAGGTCGTCTCCAACGCCAAGACCCTCGAGAACAAGTTCAAGGCTCTCGGCCACAAGCTCGTCTCTGACGGCACCGACTCCCACATGGTCCTCGTCGACCTCCGTCCCTTCAGCCTTGATGGTGCCCGCGTCGAGGCTCTCCTTGAGGCCATCAACATCACCTGCAACAAGAACGCCGTTCCCGGCGACAAGAGCGCTCTCACCCCCGGTGGTCTCCGTATTGGTACCCCTGCCATGACTTCCCGTGGCTTCGGTGAGGCCGACTTTGAGCGCGTTGCCAACTACATTGACGAGAGCATCAAGCTCTGCAAGGAGGTTCAGGCTGCTCTCCCCAAGGAGGCCAACAAGCTCAAGGACTTCAAGGCCAAGGTTTTCAGTGGTGAGGTTCCTCGCATCAATGAGCTCAAGAAGGAGATTGCCGAGTGGTCCGCTACTTTCCCCCTCCCCGTTGAGGGCTGGAGAGTCGACGCTGGCCTTTAAATTATTTATTGGTCAGTAATTCAAGGTTTAATCGGGAGGAAAATGGGGGTTTTAACAGATGATATCCGGCATATTAAACACATGCCACATGTTTTTTTCAACAATTAAAAGAATAGTAGATGGTGGTTTTTTTTTCATGGGGTTTTTCATATTTTGGCATTTAAAAGGAAAAAGAATGGTGTACTGGAATGTTTTGCTTTATAAAAAGGGGAGACCTCAACGAATCAAATGGAAACTGGAATGCATGATGATGGGAAAAGTTTTTTTAACGGGAATCGGAAAAAAGAAAAGAACACAGAAAGCACTCATGATCATTATTATAATGTTGCAAAGCATATTTCATCAAGGCGTTTTGCAATTATTGGGTGTTTAGGGTTCTTATTTGGTCATCAACTATACCAAGACTTTTTTTCCGATTTGCTCGGTTACTTTTGAATGAGTAGAGTTGCTTCAACGCAGTTGGTGGTTATACCCCTGGGATTGGTGGTGGGAAAGAAAGGAAGGATCTATCGAGATTTGTGAAGCTGTCTAAGATAGATACGATATAGATGACTTTACTGTTTCATGATCTATGATTGTACTTCTGTGATCTTAAATACCGACAAGAACCAACCGACTGATCTAAACAAACAACGGAAGAAGATTTATCCATTGGCAATGAAACTTGTTGATAAAAGGGGTATGTAAATTTGTGTCAATATATATAGTTTTCTCCCACGCACACACAGTTTCTCTAGCACTTCACTCCCTCCCTTCCATCCACTTTTCCCTCGTTAATCATCCCTCTTCATTTCTCTTTTCTTACTTACTTTCTTATCCCTTTCTGTTTCTTCACCTTTTCTCCTCAAGGAAAATAATACACTTAGTAAACAGCATCCATCCATCACTTCATAGCACACTCATAACCGCCCACATACACTCACCCACACATATACACACGTTACAAACTTCGTACAAAATATGAAAAGAAAAACAAATAAAGCCACCCAAACCTCATCTCAACCCATGAAAAAGAATTATTTGGTCTCTCAAGAGAAAACAGAACAAAAAACCGAAGAAAAAAGTTGTCACAGAAAAAGAGAGAAGGAAAAAAAGAAGAAAAAAAGAAAATTATCTGAACAAGTTTGATCAAGAAAAGAAAAAATGCCTCCTCTTTCAGCACCTCAAACACCCCATTGTTTGGACCAAGTAAAATGAAAAACAACAAGATCCCAGAAATGAAAGCAGACAGAAATCTTGTCTCAAAACAAAAGAAGAAACCTCCCCTAAATGAACAAGAAGCCCTCCCTTTTTTCCCCTTCCTCCCAAAATAATACAATTCCACTCCACCTCAGTCCTCCCCATTACTATCCTCATCCCCCCCTAAATCCCCACCCAAATCCTCCTTCTTCATTCCTCCCCCTCCAGTATTCTTTCTCTTTGGACTCCCTCCCCCACCACCACCAACCACAACCGTCCCCCCAGAAGACCCCTCCGGCGTACTAACCTTTCCCTCCCTCATCATCATCTCCATCTTCTTTCTCTTCTTCGCCATAGCAATCTGTTCCTTCGGCGGTCTCTTCTGCGGTCCCGCAATCTTTCCCGTAGCGCCCAACCTAGGCCTAGGCCGTCTCTGCTTAACAGGCAACTCCTCATCCTCAATCAACGGATTATCCCCATTCGCATGCAACTTCGCCAGGAAGAAATTCCGAACCATTCCAATTTGATCGTGGATATTCTCAACCGTAACTGGTTCGCACGGCGGAAGAGGTTCAAAGAGATCCGCAATGGTTCCCGTGGGCCCAGCTTGAGTTTGGAGTTGAAATTGATTCCTCACTCGAGACTGTAAGAGATGCAGAGGGACGGACATCATATCCAGTCCTAATTCCTTGTCGAGCCCCAAGGACTTGAACCCAAAGAAATCTTCTCCTAGATCCTCTGCGAAATCACCTCCGACGAATTGTTCGGAACCGTCGTTGAATGCTCCTGAGCCATCAGCGCCTGCGTCGTTGGAAAGTGCAGGACGGAGCAGCTCGGCTAGATGGGCCCTCATTCTTTCATGGAGAGTAGACAATTTCGATCCTAGTCTATCGAGATCGTCTCTGGCGTAATTCTCCAAGGACTCAATGTCGTGGCCGTTTTCGTCCAGAGTGTGCAGAATGACTTCCTCGGGCGTGTATCGAGGTTGGAACCTTGCTCCGCGCTCCGCATACTTGCCGGTGGCGGGTTTCTTTTCGACTTCTCGGTAAATATTGAACGTCCTGACGAGTTTTTGAAAATAATCCCCCGCAATGTCGGTGATGGTGTCGATGGCTGAAGGTTGAAACTCCTCGAATCCTGCATGATAGAAAATCTTTGCTACGGCGCGCTGCATTGCTGATCTGCAGACCTCACCAGCCATGACTGGGCCTTCGCCCGCAAGAAAGTGCGGCTCGGCATCCTGCTCGACAAATGGTTCAGGGTTGTATTTTTGGAACTGGTTTTGGTATACCTAGAGTCAAGAGTTAGCAAACATCAAATGAATGTCGATAAAAAAACCAACCTGTGTTTGGATCTGCATCTGTTTAATGACGCTAATCTTGGAACACAGCTTCCTTGTCTCCTGCATCTGGCGAATATTCGCGTCAAACTTGGCCGTCAACCGACTGGTGGGCGAGATGAAATGACCCCTCGGGACCAGTCGCAGCATATCCTCAAACTGATTAATCACCTGCCCCTCGCCATCCTCAACCCACTGTAACTTTGGGTCGATATCCGGAATGATGGTTTGCGGCTCGTAATACGCCGGAACGTTGCGGTCGACTTCGTCCTCCATACCTTCTGCCAGAGTTTCTTGTGCTTTGTTGGTTCCGTCCTTGGAGCCAGGTGCAGACGCATCGGTGTGAGCTCCAGGTACGAGACCCAAGGCCTCCGCTTCCCTCCGAGCTTTCAAAAACCTCCGCATCCCCGCTTTTGTTCGTAGCAGAGCAGGCTCGTCAACATTCAACCTGTTATCCTCAGTAAACAAGCGGTACCTTTCCTTGGCTATTAACGCTCGGTCCTTCTTAGTAACCTGCTTCCAAATCTTGTATTCCTCGTCCTCGTAATGATGGTCGGCCGCGTCGCCGAGAGCTTGACCCAGAGACATCCCATTTATTGAAGGTCCGTCAATATCCATAGCATCCGCATTGCTCAACCCAGAATGTCCATTCATACCGCTCGGGGTAATCGAACCAACAGGAGGCGTCGCAAATCCATTACTACCATCAATTTCTGAGCCTTCCCTGTGAGACTTGGCCAAAATTCCATTCAACTGCAATAGAGGCTTCTGGTCCATTCCCGGGGTGCTTTCTTTTTGGTCGTTATGCGCCTTTCGAGATTTATTTGTCCCTTTGGTGCCAGTCGCTTTTCGACCACGAGACGACATTATTGGCTCGTCGTCGCTATCATCATCATCACCGCCGTTCTGTTTCCTCCTCTCCTCAGCCTCAACCTCAGCTCTTGGCCTGACAACAATATCCGGAATGAGAGGAATCAACTTCTCGGCCTCTTTCCGCATGGCATTGGCGAGCCTGCGAAGCGGATGCGTCATCTCCTGGTTATACCTCAAGCAATTATCCCAAATTAAATTCAAATCATTGACAAAGTCGACCTTGGACTTGTACTGAAGTCCCTTAAGCTTCTTGGTCATTGTGCCAAGGTCCATTGGATGCTTGATGATGTTGTGATAGTCGGGCGCATCTCTCTTGTTCACCCTATTGAGAAAAGGGGTAGAGAATTCGGTATGCGCCTTGAGTTCACTCAGGACCTTTTCCGCAGCTTCGTAGAGCTCCTCCTGGCCAACATTTTCCTCGCTCGCCCACTTACTCCTGTTCTTGCGAACCTCGTTCATCAGCGAGCGCAGCTCTGCATCCGACGCCCTCACTTGGTCACGTTTCATGTCTATCCTTGCAATGAGATGTTTCAAGGTTAGACTTGAAGCGCCGAGGTTTGCATTACTCAGAGAGCCGTGGCCAGGTTGGCTGGTATTGGTTTGACCAGTCTTGTCCATCTCGGCCTGTATTTGCTTCTCGGATTCCTCAAGCTGCTGGTGTTCGAGCATGGCAGTGCGATCATTCTCTAGGGTATAAAAGAGCGTGTGGAAGCTGCGCTTGGCAGCCTCCTCGGTGGCAGTGCGCGCCTCCTCCAATTCCTTGCGCGCATCTTCAGAAGTCTTGACTCGAGCTTGCGATCCATCCTCTTTTGTTTTGTCGAGGTGTTTGCCCGGCGACGACACCGAGTGGACTGGTGAGCTCCCAGACTTTGACGGCGACAACAAGGTCTTGGCAGCGGCGGCATGGGCATTTTTATGGGGGAAGGATTGCTGCGGTTGGGATTCCTCTTCTTCCTCCTCATCCTCGTCGTCATCATCGTCGCCGTAGTCGTCCTCATCGATGACGCGCTTGGCTCTCTTTCTTGGGGGCTCCTGTATTGGCGCGTGGTCTGTCGCGGGGGGTATCAAAGGGGCTGGTGGGGTCGGTGGTCGCGTAAAGGACGCGAGAGCATCTTTATTATATTCCCCATCGTCGCCAAAAAGCAATGCGAGACGACTGTCGGCCTTGCGAAACTTTTCGGCGAACAAGGCGCGTCGATGTTCATCGTCGTGGTCCGGTGCCTCAGGCACCAATGAGATGTGATTATTATGATGATGGTCGCTCGGAGTGTGGGTAGTCCGCGAGAGGCCATCATCAGTATTGGTCGGGACGCCATTGACATGGATGGTCCCTAATATGGGCGTCCATGCACGATGGCCCCCGTTTGTGAAGGACATGTTATTTCTTTTGTGATGTCGTCGGCGTCGTCGGCGTCGTCTCGGTGGCCATGCGACTCTTGTTTCGGTCGTGTTTCCTGCCGGCACCGGGGCACTTTTCGACTTTCAGGTCACATGGGCAGAATCAGCGACATTAGGGTAGGCAGAAAATAAAATTTCCAGATGATGGAAAAATATTTGGTGGTGCCTTGATGGATTTTGTGATGGATGATTTCGGTTCGGGGTCGACGTGAAGTCAGTTTCTGGTGGTCCAGGGTGCTTGTGCCGTTTCTGGACTGGACAAGGGGTGCGCCGATTGACCGAATTTGCGCCTGTAGCAGACTGAACGCTCAGCGCTGTAAGGGAATATTACTGCTTATAAGGGGACTTTTATGTCCTACAGTTTTCTTTGTCGCGCTTCCGTTTGGTTAAATCTGGGGGTTTAAAATTTGCAGAAACTATATAATTCCAACTATTGTTTTTTTAAAATACTAATTTCGCATTATACAATATTGTATTAAAGTCTCTGGTGAAGCTTCAAGTTGGAGCAGTCATGTACCTGATCAATGGTCCAAGTCTGAAAATAACCTTGGAAAGTCACGTGAAGTCAGTTTACTCGCTCCTACCCTCTGACGATGCTAGAATTAATTACTTGAAAACTTGGAACTAGTGATAAAAGAATGAATAGTTGTCATACTCAAACCAGTAGTTGAAAATTATACAATGTAATGACCAACATCTTGAAAAGGCAACATGCAGATTGGATATCTTTTTTTTTCTTTTGTATTTAAAGTTTAAGAAGGGGTGCTGCTAGACAGGGATTATAGAAGTAGAGGGAGAAAAGAAACCCACTGATTGCCCGCTCCGGGCTGCTGGGTCCCGCAACCGCATCATCCCCCGCCCGCCGCCACTGGATTTGAGTGTGGGTGGTGGGTGGGATGCCTAGCTGGGCTGAACTTGTTGGGCTGGGCTCTCGTCAGAGGCTACCTTTTTTTTTTGTGATACCTCACAATCAAACAACTGTCAAACACCAAAAAAAATAAATTAAAAAAATCCAAATATGCGTCCATAGAAAATCATTTGGGTTACTCACACAACAAATACCACAAATCAAACCCAAGTTTAAAAACCCATCCACAATGAGGATAAGACTCCCATTCGCAGGTAGCTACCTTCTCTCCCCCCGCCATCCCCCTCCATCCCCCTCCTAGCTACTAACCTGGATTCTCCCCTCCTTAGGAGTCTTCACCCTCCTCCTCCTCCTCTCCGCCTACGCCGGCCTCTCCTCAACCCAAGTCTCCCTCGTCATAAACGATAAACTCCTGCACTTCCTAACCTTTTTCACTCTCACAATCGTTTTTTACTGGGTCGTAGACACCAACCGCCGACGAACGCTCAATCTCACCTTGATAGTATGCACAGCCTGTCTAGGCATCGGATCTGAATTTCTTCAGGGTTTTTTACCGAATGGAAGAGATTTCGATTTATACGATATCCTAGCGAATCTGGTGGGGAGTTTAAGTGGGTTGGGGTTATGTTCGTGGTATCATAAACGGATGTTGGAGAGGAAGAGGGTTAGGAGGTATACTGTTGTTCCTGGGGAGGATGGAGACGAAGAGGATTTGGAATTGGGGGAGAGTAGGAGACTGGCAGGTGATGATCATGAGGATAATGGGCAAGAGGAGGGTGTGATTGCTGGGAGTAGTGTGCCGCCGGCAAATGCTGTAATTGCGCAGAGTAAAGTGCCGGCAGCAGCGCCTACAACGTTGGGGGAAGAGGTGGATAATTGGGATGAGAATGAGATTGATAATTGGGATGATGAGGATGAAGGGGGGGATATTGGGGTTTCACATTCTCCGCCAGCGGGAAGTGGTGATAATGGGAAGAAACGGGCAGACTGAAACTTTTATGGGTTATCTTTGTGAATGGGAGGAGAAACGTGTCTGTATGGATAATGAAATGGGCTTTTTTTGGTATTGGGTTTTTTTGGGGGTTTGTTCTTTACTCCTTTTATTATAGATAAAAACTGGGATATATCATGGGGAAATTGGGGCTATCTGGGATGGCAGCTTTTGCGATGATACTCTTTGTCCTACGATCTAGGAATATAACTACTTTTAAGTGAAGCCGCATATTTTTTCAAACTCAATGTCTATAATATATCTATGTAATTCATATATAAAACAATCCCTTTTAAAAACCAAACCCTTCTTTCCAAAAAACCACATCCCTTCCTCTTCCAACCCACTTCCCCGTTTCCCTTCTTACCCCCCTAGCCATTCCCCCCGGTCCACAAACCGCCACACCAACCTTCCCAACTTCACCAGCTTCCCTAAAAACCCCATCAACAATCCTTGCCAAATCCGGTCTCTTTCTATTATTTTCAGTAGTATATTTCCCTCCTCTCCTTCTAAACATTTGTCCCATTTCGGTTCCACCTTCCGCATCACTCCCACTAGACCTTGTCTCTTCCTGGTTTGACCCTGACTGTCCCGTAACGAATATTTGAATATTATCATCATTGAGCAAAGAAGGATAAGTCTCAAAAGCCCATGTTGCGTCTCCGGGGGTTTGAACTGCCCAAATGACTGTAATTTTGGTTTGGAGATTTTCAGAGCGTAAAGCAAAGTATAAGGGCAAAATAAATGTTGAACCGATTCCTCCTGCTACTAGAAGGATGTTTGAAGCGGAGGATAGAGTTGAAAGAGGGTTTCCGTATGGTCCTTCAATGTTTAGTGGGATAGTTGAGAGAGAAGGTTTTGAACATCGGGCTAGGGCGGATGTCATTGGGCCTCCGGAGTGTCGAGCTACGAGGGTTAATTCAGCTTGAGAATCAGATACGGAGGCGACGGTGAATGGGTTGAAGAGGAATTCGAAGAGGAGAGTTTGGATTGAGGTCGGACTGGAAGTGGCGGAGTGCCTGGCTGCTGCTGGGATGTTTAAATAGACGTGAGATCCAGGGGCGGAATGGAATCGATTGATTTTTCTTTGGGGGATTTTGACGGATAGTTTGATGAGGTTTGTTCCGGGAATTGTTGAAAAGGTTGTTGCGGCCGTTACTGTGTCCATTTTTCGGGAGACGAGATCGATGAAGAAGACGAGGAGGGATTGAATCATGAATGGACGGGCTGGGGGTGCGTGGATGAGGATTAGGAAGGGAATTGAGATTGCGAAAGTTAGATGGGTGATGAAGAAGAGGCGGTAGGAGAAGTGACGGACTGGACGGAGGGCAGTGGTGATTAAAGTGTTGAGGAAGACGAAGGCTAGGACGCCGGTGAAGACGATGGGGACGGCGAGGCGGTAGAGACGGGAGGTTTGGATGAAGAAGTTGAGATACAGGATTGCGTGGAGGTAGAGGAGAAAGGTTGTGACGCGGGCGGAGACGCGATGCCAGCGGTTGACTCGGTCATGGGAGGATTTGAGGAGGTAGCAGAGGGGGTTTAAAGATTTGAGGGAGAGGAGATATTGAAGAGGGTATTGGGAGACTGCTACGAGGCCGAGGCGTTTGGTGAGGTGGAGATAATCTGAGAAATGTTAGTATTATGGATGATTCGATGGGATGATATGAATACTTACCCTCGCCGGTCTCGAGGAAGCTGAGGAGGAGAAGCCATGAAGCCCAGACAGTACCGACAAGCCATTGATCCCTTTGACCCATGACGGTCCCAAATGCGACAACATCTTCTCCTAGCCACCATTTTGCCTTTCTTACAGAGAGTGCCCATTGTCCGGAACCCTCACTTCTCTTCTTCTTTACAACGGGCGAACTGGGAATGGTCTCATATTCCCCACCTCGTGAGGCGGATGTCCATTTTCCCAACCGGAAGAGAAGGATTATGACTACCGGGATCAAGTTGGATAATTCAGCTATCACGGCGTATTTCCAAAGGGTCTCTCGTCGGGCAATTTTCTCGGCCTCGTTGAGGTCGAGAAATTTGTATCCCATCTTGGGCAACGTAAACAGGGCGTTTGTTGTGTGTAAGTGTTTTTCTCTGCGAGACGTGTTTTCCGGATGAACGGGACCCCAACGGATATTCCGGACTGCCTTGGGGACAGCACCTTTTCGGAGGGTAAGAAGGTCTCAACCTTGAGGAAAAAAAAGTGAATGAGAAAGAGAAGAAAATTGATAAATCGAAGCTGAATCTCTTCAACTCTTGTCTATTGCAGCGCTAGAACAAGCCTGGAACTTCAGCTGTCTTGGAGGGGGAGCCACAACATTTCTTGGCAGGCACCGAAGATTATTGGGGCGTCTCTCATTGGTCCCCATTCACTATTTCGCAATCGTTGAACTTTGTGATGCAGGGACCCGTGAATATTTTTATATTTTTTATAGTTTGGAATTGACAGTCTCAAAAGCGGTGCATTCAATCTCGACATCACTTCCCATGGGAAGTTGATATACTGCAACACACGTCCGTCCCTTATCGCCACAATCATCAGAACGGGTTTCATATGGAAGGATATGAAGAAACATACCGGCTTTGGTGAAAAAGTGAAAAACTCATCATAGGCTTCATTCATGGTCGCAAAGTTCTCCATATCCGTGAGGAATACGTTGACCTTGACGACGTTTTTGACACTACTTCCTGCTGCTTCGAGGACTGCCGACAGATTCTTGAGGCATTGTCTCTGGGAAAGGGTCAGAATGTGATGCTTTTGAGAAGTGAAGATATCACATACCGTCCTGTCTTTTACCGTTCCCTCAACAAACTTGCCAGTCTCAGGATCAATACCGAGTGATCCAGAGCAATAGACCATGCCATTGTATTTGACTGCCTGGCTGAGCTGGGGGATTGGCTTGGGAGCCTTGTCGGTGAGAACTGCAACGGGAGCCATTTTTGAAGTTTGTGATGTGTCTGTGAAACTAATGACGATATCTCTGTTAAAAAGGATCAACAGATGGTATTTATACAGAGATGATAATGGTGTTGACCCCGCGCCCTTCCTTCCTCATGTAGACAAGATAATGGAATCTACCCCACATCTCACGATGAATATTTCACAATATCATTTGTAAGCCGTACATATTTTGACATGCAATTGGGCGAATTCCCATCAAGGAAAGGGCGTTTTCATCAAACTTTTTTCTCAACTAGATATATAGGAAAAATAAAATACCGAAATACCATCATCATTGAAAAATCCACCCCTGTCAATCATCAATGACGCTAACTTACAAGGCCACATGGCGATTTTGATACTGACGTAACCGTCATGGACTCCAAAAATAATTTCATTTCAACACATTTTCATCTTCACATTTTTCACCTCTCAACAACTTTAATCTTTGAACGTGAAAATACTCAAATGTCAATAATATGACCTTATCAATTCTATCTCGCGCAACACGCGCGACCAATTCTTCACTGCTCTCACTCTCATTAAAACCACCACCACTATCCTTCCTCCTCACTCACCGTCACTACTCCTCCCAAAACCAACAAGAAAAACTACCCGCCGTGAAAGGCCTAAATCCCCCATCAACAACCCTTCCACCTCCTCTCAACCTCCCAACCCGTGATCCCTCAACCTCAACCTTTAAACACTACTTTTCCCTCGGAAAAGCCTATTTAACGTTCTACAAAACCGGTCTCAAAAACATTATTTCCGCAAACCGAAAACTAGTGAACTCTAATCCTTTACCTTCTTCTTCTCGAGCTACTATCCTTTTACATAAACGATACAGCCACGATATTAGACGTCTCCCCATCTTTGGTGTCATTTTGCTAGTCTGTGGGGAATTCACCCCGTTGATAGTGTTATTGATACCCAAGTTGGTTCCTTTGACTTGTAGGATACCCAAGCAGGTGGATTTACTGCTTAGAAAGGAGCACCAACAGAGACAAGGAGTCAGAGAAAATGAAGGTTTAGAAAAGGAGAGGAAATTGGGTGGGTTGTTAGGAGTGACTGGGTTCAAGTGGTTACCTATTAATATGGTGGAAAAGAAGGTTAAAGAACGGATAGAGTGGGTGAGGAAGGATGATGGAATGATTATGAGTGGTGGAGGAGTGGAAAAGATTGGAGGGGAGGAGGAAGTCAAGTTGGCTTTGACGGAAAGAGGGGTGAATGTTTTGGGGAGGGAAGAGAAGGAACTGAGAGAGGTTTTGGGAAGGTGGTTCAAGTTGGTTAAGGGGAAAGGGGAGGAGAGGGTTAGGGAGTTGATTTTCTTGGGGGAGGAGAGGTGGGAAGAGGTTGAAGGGAGGAAGAAGTGATGAGTGTAATGATATTGGGATTTTGTATAGGAGGATGATGTGCGTGTTTTGTGTGAGGATAGTTGAGGTGGAATAGATATAGATAAGTATATAAACTTTGCATTGTTTTTGTTATGATTTGGATATCGTTTGGTAATAACTGACAGGACCGTCTAATTGCTTTCTTATACATGGCATCTCATCCTCGGGGACATTTCCCCTCTTTTGAGTGCTCTGGTTGCTTGGACGTTTGGCCCTTGGTTGAACGTTCCCGTTATCTTTTGGTAGGTCTGGCCCGGTGACTGTCTTTGAGAAAGCCACTGACAAAGTTTCCGTACCCAAACCCAGCTTCTTGGTGGTTCTTATTAGGTTTGACCCAAATGGCGAACTTGATGGATGTAAATAATGTTTTCTGTCAGAACCCACCACCCTATATATTCTTTTCTCCTGCCGACCTCTCTTCAGTTTATTTTATTTTACTTTTCTCACAACAATAATCACAACGCTTCATCATACACCGATTATCACATCAACAATCAGTAAAACCATAACAGCCATCATGGCCTCAAACATTCCACCATCTGAGTCTTCAGACTTTCTCAAAGCGGTTCTGCAACGGTTCGATACTTTTGAGACCAAGCTCGTTACCAGGTTCGATACTTTCGAGACCAAGCTCGTTACCAGCTTCGATACTTTCGAAACCAAGCTCGTTACCAGCTTCGATGCTCTCAACACCAAGCTCGTTACCAGCTTCGACGCTATCAACACCAAGCTCGATGCTCTCAACACCACGATGGAGGTTATGCTCGACGCCCCCGGAGCGGATATACATAACGGGATCCAGGCTCTAGAAAATTCCCAGGCGAATTTGAACAACAGCGGTGACAGAGCTTCAAGCAGCCAAAAATAAGATATGTGGTTCAAGGGAAGTAAAAATAGAGGTAAGTTTCAACACACACACACACACACACACATACATACACACGGATAAATACTTACCAGAGTAGCCATTTTAGTTGGTTCAGTCGACTTGACAACCGCTTCTCTGTGCTGAAATATGGTCAGGATGCAGATTTACTACCGTTATGTTGTATCGAGATTGGCTTTAAAGCACTTGAGTAGTTTGGTAGTATAATGATTGGGTTAGTGGTAGTTAGTATAGTTTTTGCATTTTGGTTCAGGATTAATTAGCGGATTGGTTGGTTTTAATTATTAGGTAGAGAAGTAAATATAGCTTTTACGGAGTCCTTGGTGGCCGACTACGCAATACAGCGTTTTCTTTTATCATGATATTTTTATATAAAAGAAGCGTTGATCCCTCTCTAGCTCTCTGGGACTTGGGGACTCGAAGAGACTCAAAGAAAAGAGGGGTTTTTAGGGATTTATTTTGACAGTAGCTACAGAACACTGTCTAAAAAAAAGAAAAGAAAAAAAAGAGCCTCAATCTACTTTCTTTTCTCTCACCACCCGTAACCGACTTTCTCACCATAATAACTAACCATGTCTTCGAATTTCCATTGAATATGAATGTGAATGGGATGAAACAAAGGATAATAAGAACGAAAATTGATAATTATACCGGTGGACCTTTTCTAAGATTTTGTTGGGGTAAACAAAGTTAGGTGGCATCTCATCCTCGAGGACATTGGACGGTTTGGCTGGAGCGGCCGTTGGTTGAACCCTCCCGTTTTCTTTGGTAGGTCTGGCCGGTGACTGTCTTTTGAGAAAAGCCACTGATAAAGTTTCTGTACCCAGCTTCTTGATGGTTCTTGTTAGGTTTGACCCATGGATATAACTGATAACGTTTTTCTGTCAGAGCCTATCGCTCCGGTCTATATATTCTTTTATCCCTGCTGGCCTCTCTTCAATTTTTTCTATTTTACTTTTCTCTTACAATCATCACATCTTCTATAATCATCATATGCCAATTATCACATCACCATCTTGCTCTTCATGCAAAGAAACGGGAAAGGCGGACGAGAGTCGGGTGAACTGGCAGGCCCTCGCACAGCTGAGCAGAATGTGCGTGCAAATGTATATGTAGCAAAAAGGGCGTGTGAACGGATAGGACAGCGATCTGCACAACACCGCCGGCGGCCCAGGCAGATCATACCACCCATGATGGCCTCGAACATTCCACCATCTGAGTCTTCAGCCGCTCTCTCCTTCAGACACGACGACGGGCTTCTGCAACAGTTGGCACAAATCACCGCCACGGTCGACAGAATTCTGCAACACATCAACACCAAGCTCGACGCTATCAATAGCAAGCTCAACGCCATCAACACCAAGCTCAAAGTCATCATCACCATGCTCAACAATATCGAAACTCTTATAATGAATTTTAGCAAGCTCTAAATTGATCGAGGAGAAACTGGCTCGCTGAAAGGAGCAACTAAATAAATATACATGACTGAGACTCCAAAATCGAACATTTTCTCAGAGCGGGATTCGACAAAAAGGAATTTTTTTTATCTCTTGCCGTCAATCAACCCCCCACGAATGATGTTTTGTGGCAACTTGTATGGAGATTGGAGACGAATATGATGATGAATTCTACAATGTTCCCAGACTGAGTCGGAAGGAGCATCTAAATATACATGAGTGAACAAAAGGCGTGGAAAGGAAAGTAGAGGAAATACAAAAGGAAGAAAGCCAAAGGTTCAGAGGGTTGATATTGACTTTGGGAAGTGGATGGCACATGGATGTTTACATGTATCAGGGGCTCGGGGGGGAGGTTGCCACAGTAATTCGAGGTGGATTCGTTCTTTTTTTTTTTTTTTTTGCTTTATATATAGCACTAGACTAGCCCACATTTGATCAGAGGGGCAAGCAATTCAACAGCTTCTTTTGGTACCCGTATCGTGGTGGACGTTTGGTCAATGACGTATTCTTGTGTCTTTGTTTTGTGATATGGTATTTGGTGCCTATGGTTTGTGTGTGTGGTTTTTCACCTCATCAATATCTATTTTAAATGTTCTATCTGACCAATACGACTTGGTTCACTCGACTGGATAACCGGCGAATTCTCCCACATGGTAAGGATGCAGATTTATTGGATACCGTTGTGTTGTTATCGAGAGTGGCTCTGAAGCGGCTTGAATAGTTGATAGTATGATAATTTAGATTGGTAGTTGTGACGGTCGGGACGACTGGCACTGCAATGACCAATTGACCAACTTTCCAAAAGGAACGTCGAATTGTAAAGTCAACACTTTACAATTCAATTGCAGTATATATATGGTTTCTACGGTGACCAGCCGTCACAATTATAAGTACAGCTTTAATCCCTCTGTAGCTCTCTAGAATTTATATACTCGAAGAGATATAAAGAAACGGAGGGGTTTTGGAGGATTCATTTTAATAGTAGGTATAGAAAACTCTCTGTAAAAAAACAAGAGCCTTAATTTACTTTCTTTTCTCCTATTATATATAATTCACTATAAGAATTAACTATGTACCTTAATTTCCAGTGAATATGAATGTGAATGGGATGAACTAAAGGATAATACGAAATAAAATTGATAATTATACCGGTGGACCTTCTTATTTTATTTTCGAAGATATTTCTTTCTCTTTTGGGGTTTCTGGTTATTTGGACGTTGTTTGGCTGGAGCGGTGGCCCTTGGTTGAACCCTCCCGCTCCTATATTTGTTATGTCTGGCTAGTGACTGCCTTCTAGGTTTGAGGAAGCCACTGACAAAGTTTCCGTCCTCAGACAGCGTCTTGTTGCTTCTTGATAGGATAGGATAGACCCAAATGACTCATTTTAGGGAAGCAACTGACAACGCTGTCCATTAGAACCCACCGCTCTTCATGTTTTTATAGCCCACTCAAATCCCATTTTCTTTTCTTCCCTTTTCCCTTTTCCCATCATCAATAATTATCACCATCAACAGCCATCAGCAGTATCCCCAAAACACAAATCATCAACAGTTACACAAAATCATCAACAGTAACAATATCCCCAATACACACATCATCAACAGTTTCACAAAATTATCAACAATATCTCAGCAACATTATCCAACAGTTATCAACAGTATTTATCAGTATTCATGGCGTCTAACATTTTTCCATCCGACGTGTCGATCGCGATTCTGCAACAGCTAGACAACCATCAATAATAATAATAATAATAATAATAATAATAATAATAATAATAATAATAATAATAATAATAATAATAATAATAATAATAATAATAATAATAATAATAATAATAATAA
>MU865390.1:0-101220 GCA_033297215.1 Podospora fimiseda
ATAGTAGGACTCCCATGGGCGGCCGACCCCTGCACGTCCAGGTGCCCGAAGCACTGCATCTTGAAGGATGGTTGGTAAGGAAGGTCGGCGACACGGGATGGATCTGCATGAAGGAAGCAGTAGGACCTCTGAGTCAGAAGACCTGCATTCTTAGCAATCATGACCAAGCCCAAAGGAGGCCTCTGGTCGAGTGAAGGACCCAGGAGACAGTGGAAGCCATGAAGGGCTTCTACGGGTATAAATAGGCCTTGATCTTCCAGTTCAGATTGTAGGAAGGCAAGGACATTTGAGGCCATAACAGATTATTACATTGATTTGAATACAAGCCCTATTCCAAGCCCTTACTTCAAGCCCTTGTCACATAGGGGCAGCATGGTCTGTGCTTATAAGAACAAAGACAAATCTAACGTAGTAAGTTCTTAGTTTCCCCCATGAATTGATTAGGTAGTGTAGGTAGCATCGATTACCACCAGACTTGCCTTTGCTCAATGCTTCGACAGGAATGTGGACCGAAGCCCACCGCCACCATCAATGGTTTATGGGGCAAGCCCCCGGACCCCAAGCCCCCCGGTTCTTGCTTCGCTTGATAGGTTGTCCAGATTTGTTGGTTTCCCACTCAGTACAGATGGCCTTCGAAGGCCAATACTGGCTCTAAATCCTGGCCCTGGAATGCAGTAGGTTGCGGAATACAGGTTGTGGAATACAGGCCCTGAAATATTGACGCTGGAAGACTTGGTGGCTTTGGTTAAATACTGATTGACACCGGCATACTGTACTGGCACCTACGTATTGCTCCTTTATTTCATAGGTAAGCACAGTCCTGGCACAGTCCAGAGAGCGATATGTGCGCATGAATCAGATCCCAGCAGGAGAATTCAACGCCGTCGTCGACGGACATTGCCTAGGTCTTCGGCCTTCCGGTCTCCGTAGTAGAGATCTTGATCCTGAGCCATGTTTAGATGAAAAGGCTGTTAAGGCCGTTCCGTGGTTCCTATAGACACTGAGGATTCCTCTCCTCAGGACCATTCTAGACAGTCTCAATTCAATCCATTCCAATGCTCCAAGTCGTGGGACCTCAGTAACATAACATCTCTCGACCAATAGAAGTACGAAAAACTCTGTCAACCTTCGGTATAATGGGAGAAAACTTGAAGCTCCTGACAGATATTTCCATTGTATTTACAATTCCATACGGAGGCGGCCCAGGCCCACGCAACCGAGATTTGGTGGCCGGGTGATTCAGACCACCTTACCAACGGAAAATAAACCACGGAAGGGTCTTGAAATCCTTCTCATCAAACCGTGGCTCAGGATCAAGATCTTTACAATTCCATATTACGTTATATTTGGAGCTTCGCTCCGATGACTGTAGAACATGCAGGATCATAGTACGTGTACTGTTCTCAAGGAGCATGGTTGGCAGCGCCTGATTTCAGGGGCGAAGGACCTCTTACTGGCAAGCTGGATTATGGTGGGTGTCATAAGTAAGCGGAAGGTCTGAGGCGGTTCTCTCCCCTTACACCCACTCTCACGACAGTTTTCGAGCGTCTCTTAGTCGAGACATGGGCCATGCTGTACGATCCCAGCGGCATTTTTCCCCGTAGCCAGAGATGCCAGTGTTGGGCCGAGGCGAATTCTCTTCTGGAGTTGAATGAAAATCAACGACGCCAAGGATTGCCACAGAAGAGTCCCTAGGGAAAGCGGAGAAGAATCTTCGAGAATCACATTTATTATTAGGCGGGGAAGCAAAGGTCCTTGCCGAGGTGGTTGACAGCAGCGGAATACTGTGGAGAAGAAGTTCGTCGGATCGGGAAGGGCTCGGATAGGGACCGTAAGGGCGAAAGCAGCACTGCAGCAGTAGAGTTGGACACTTGAGGGAGTCGACAGTACCAATATCGCTGGTTCCAAGTTGTCCGGAGGATTATCTCCTTTAGTCGGTTCGTGTTGAAGGATCTCGAGCATGACGGGAGGCTACGTTGGGCATCATTTTCTCGGGGTCACGGGTGACTTGATGAGGGTCGCATCCGATGACGCGGAAATTGGATGGATCGTGATATTCATCTTGCAATCTCGGGGCAATACTTGGTGTCGTTCTTGGTTCATCTCAAAGGAGGGAGGTTTCGTTCATCCAAGATGGAACTCGCACTCTTTTTCCTTGAACAGAAAGAATGATCTGTCACATTTATTGCTTTTCGAATCCATCCAAACCATTGGACGCCAAGGTGGAATTGTCTTTGCCACGATGGGCCGGCGCCCAAATATGGGGATGGGATGATGGGGAACCGACCCAGTGGAGGTCTCGGTTACGGCCCGCGGAGGAGCGCCGGTCGTGCCAAGTTTTCAAACATGTTTGTGAGTCTTCGAATTTGGTGATGCCAACTTGTTTTTTTGAAAGAGTTGATCGGATACAGATATGGGCGGCATGATTGGTTGGCGGTGCAAACCGTGGCGTCGACGCCTCTCGAACAATTTTTTATCGTAAAAACTGACATCTCCAGATCGGATTGGAAAAAAAAAAAAGGAAAAAAAGAAAAAGAGAAATCTGCACACCGCCCTCAAACAGGAAATGTCTTGCCCAAGAGTGGATTCTAGCAACGCAACAGTAATGCGGGATGCTTCTTCTGGCAGTCAAAGTGGAACCGCAGCGAGGTATCAAGAAGTCAAGACTCAATTGTAATTGAGCACATTTTGCCCTCCACCCCTCGTTTCGCCTCCGGCTGAGACCCCAACCCAACTTGCTTTTTTTCGGGTCACTGCGGCGAGTGCGGGTGCTAAAGAGCGTGCCTGGATGGACCGCCGGCAGATGGCTCTTCAATCAGCCAATGAGAGTCCGAGCTTGTATTCAATAGTGGGGGTGGGGTCTGGCTCAGGGCTCCCTTGGCGAGGACGGTGATCACCTTTGTTCTTTGGGGTGCCCGCTGTCTTCACCAATCCGTCCTTTCCAGTTGGTCTGTCGTTCCTTTCTCTTTTCCAGGTTTCCCCGCGTGCCCTGGCTCCCGGTCTCCTTTTTTTTGCCAATTGCCCCTTCCTCTTTCCCCCCCAAAAAAGGGGTGTTTCTTGAAGGGACGACATCAGTTGAAACTTCAGAAACCATCGCGTCGCCGACAACGTTGGAATCCAGAAACTTGGAACACCTCCACTCGCCCGCCCCGAGTTATGACAAGCGTGCCCTAGGACACAAAGTGGCTCCACCAAAACATCACAGCAGCCAGAAAAAAAAGGACGCGATCCATCTTAGGATCCATCGTGTGTGTCCTGCGTAACGTGCGCCGAGCACCTTAAATTCCCACAACTCGGAAACTCCGTCGGAGAGATGGCCCCACCTACAGCATTCAAACCGATTCAGCCCGCCCCCGCAAAGCGCGAGAGGTCCGGAGATGGTCCCGGAGGGACCCGCTCCATGTCGGGGTCTGTGTTGTCCGACATCATCACCGACAGACCAACTAAAAGACTCAAAGCCGTCACCCAGGCGTGCCATACTTGTCGCAAGTTCAAGGCCAGAGTAAGCGACACGGAGCCACTCATATGCACACAGAAAACTGACTGTGTGTAAATAAATAACAGTGCGACGGCGCCCGTCCAAGATGTGGTGGTTGCGCCGCCAAAGGGAAGCCATGTGGCTATGAGGGCGAGGAGGGCCAGTCCCGCCAAGCAGCCATGAAGTCACGTCTTGAGGCTCTCGAGAAGCTGATGGGCGCGCTTCAATCCAAGTCTCCTGAAGAGGCCGAGGAATTGTTGCAGCGCATTCGTTCTGCTGACGACATCCTCTCCCTCTCCAGCATCAGTGCCGAATCGCCAAGTGCCGGGGCACCATCGGTAGTTTCACGAGCGTCTAGTGCATCTCAGAGATCCGGGACACCGCTAAAGCTGGAGAGGCCGTCCCCTACGCGTCTGTCAAGCAATGTGTCCGAGTCTTCTGATCCCTCATCGGCTTCCTCTGCTTCTTCCGGCTCCACGACGCTCGTGACACCGACATCCTCTCTTTCGTCTCCGCTCAGAACTCCGAATGATGCTTCACCCTATCTCATTGGATTTCTCCTCCCAAGCGCCCAATCAACTTGGGCCGGTGTCCAGAGCTTCTACAGTTCCAGCGGAAAACTCTTCCAGGTCTTTTCAGAAGCCCAGGTGCGAGAGCACCACAAGAACGTCTATGGCCTCGATGGGAAACCAAACAAGTCACAGAAGGTCTCAATATGCTGCCTATGCATCGTTGCTGCTATTGGCGTTCAGTACAATCCCGGTGATTTCGAGAAGGGCGCGGACGAGGCCCTCTACGAGGTTGCTCACCACCTGTTTGGAGCGGTAGTCGAAGCAAGCCCACTAGAAGCCATCAAAGTTTGTACTTTGCTCGCCATGTATAATGTCATGAACAAAGCCACAGCGGCTTTAGCGTTTGTTGGTAAGCCATCCTCATACCATAAGCATGCCAGGTGTGGTTCGCTGACAACTGAACTTTAGAAACTGGTCTAAGCATGTCAAAGAGACAAAGTCTCAACACCGGCGTCTGCCACCCTTCACATCTCTCGGATGAGGAGTGGAAGGACTTTAGACAGACTTGGAGAACTTTAATCTTTTTCTCCAGCTGGCTTTCTTCAACTCTTGGATATATTTCAGGGAATGGAGACTCGACGTCAGCTTTTGAGAAGTTGGTTCCTGTAAGTTGTCAGACTCCGCATGCGGATCTGAATGCGTCATCCCAGTGGCTAACACTATTTCTTTCGTCAGCTGGCGGATCCAGACTACGACAACTACAACGAGGTGGCAGAAATGGTACAGGCAGAAATGACCAAGATTGCCCTCCTCAAGGCCGGCATCTTGAAAACCCATCTTGCCAACAAAGAGCTTACCGTATACGGCATGAACGGAATCATCAAGGAGCTTCAGGAATGGCACCAGCGGCTCCCACCTGAGATGCAGCTTGCCAAGATTGGCCAGTTCGACATTGCCCCGGGTATCAGGTGGTCGATATATCACATTCATCTCCTCTACCTCGGTGCTTACATGCTGGTTTATCGACGCATAGCTGCCCAGTGTGTCCGGGAGTACCGCGAAGGCGAGAAGTTCGTCCTCACCAACGACGATTCTACGCTGCTCAGTCTCGTCGACCAGGGTGTTACAGCTGCCAGGGACTCGGCGCGCATTCTCGGTCTCCTCCATGCTGATCGAGGTATTTTCAGACGATGCTGGCTCGTCATCTTCCAAGCACACACTTCCTGCGTCGTGATCCTGCATTCCGTCGCACAGAAGCAACTCCACAACTTCCCTGCATCCTCCTGGACGGAGGAAATGAACCAGGCCAGGAACTGTGTGGAGGTGCTGGGCTTTTGTGCAGAGCAAGATCCCGTCGCTCGTCGGTTCTTTATCAAGCTTTCAGGCATCTACGAGGCCCTCGTTGAGACCGGCAGCTCCAAGAAGACAAATCATCAACGCATTGAGGAATGGGTTCCTCTTCCGCCTGGCCTTTCTCGCGATCAAGCTGCCGCAGTCAAGGCAATGTCGGAATCCAGACCCAGCTCGCCCAAGGCGGTGGCTGACTATCTTCTGACAATCCCTCCAGATGCGGACCCAGAGCTTACAAAGCGGTCTATCACGCTCCTTCAAGCCCTTTGCAAACCGTGGGGCGAAGGTGAAATTGCCGTCGAGCATGCAGAGCTTGCGGTGTGTGATCAGATGGGTGGCGGCAAGGCTTCTTCTGCCAATGCCGGGTTCGTCTGTCAGGTTCCTAGCAAGAAGGACGGTGTTGATCAGCTGTCCACCCGGACTCTACCTAAGCTGGACTGGGAAATTGAGAATCATAATCCTTTCCGCTGGGATACGACGGGATTGCCCGCGCAGAACATGGAAGAAGCTTGGTTCCTTGGTAGTGAGGCGCCTAATGGGTGGTCTCCTGCTGTTGACATTGAGGAGGCTGAGGGTGATTACTGATGTTTCTTCGAAGGCGTGCAGGTGTTATATTTTTGCAACTTGGCTCATTCAACACAGATTGGGATTTTGGGTAATTTCTTTTTTTAAGCTAGGATTTTGGATATGATTGTGATTTTCTTGGACATTAGCGCTTCGGCTTTTTTTTTTTTTTTTTTGACATAGCTACTTGATCTTGAATGATATTTTTACAATTTATGAATGAAATATTTGACTAGTCTTTGAATCTTTCCAGCTTAGTCAGATCTTAAAATCAACTTGATCAATTCAGGTCTAAACTGGTGATTCAGAAGAACAAGAAACTTCAAAAGCCTAACAACACTTGAAAATAAATCGAAGGCGCCCAAAACAGCCGCATCTTATACCGCTGATACTCAAGATGCAGAAGAAGGCATACAGGATACCAACTCCCAAATCTCATTGATGAAGTAAATACTAGTACCTTCTGCAAGATCAAGCCCCAATCCACCAACATGTTATACCACCCGGTAAAGTAAAGTATTCATTTGATATCTCAGTGCTTATTCCTTCGTGCCGGAGACGAACGATATTCGTGCCCGAGCCCTATTGGCCCCGTCCCCTCCCCCCAAAAGACCAGTTTGTCGTGTCGTTTCCGGTATGCCTCCTCCCTGCATGAACGACACCTCAGCATTACTCCTAGCTTTCTAACATAAATAAAGAAAGATAATCAAACCGGGCTTTAAGGAAGAGTACCTCCAGTCCGATCATCACCTCAGGAGTGATCGACAAGTGCGCGAGCATCTTTCCTGAACTACAGTGCCCAACTAAGTAGTTAATGGGTTCTACAGGTACGCTTCATTGACCAAGCGCAGAACGACGAAACTCAACTCGAGCTGCAAGATATCTCTTCCACCCAGCGCTTTCTAACATGAAGCATGCACCTGGATAAGAGATGGCAGAGATTATGGATTGAGGAGGAATTGGTTTATGGTTTCGCTCTGTTTTCTGTATAAGTATGATCTTTTCCCGATACTTTATACATGGCAATGAAGGAAAATATGTCCACGAACCATCATTGTGCCGGAGTCGAGCCAGTCGTGTCAAACCCGAAAGATGTTTGTGCCAGGTGTGAATATTCTCCGCGTGAGGACGGGAACAGGATCCCGAAGGGGACGGTATGTTCCTTCCTCAGGTATTGTTTATTGGCCTGACAATGGACTGTCAATTGGCCGAATCCATTTGATTGTTTAAACTTTATAATGCGGGGCCCCATTTTTATTTACCTCCCACCTATTTGCAGTCGCTCGCTTTTCTTCCTCCCACTTTGTGTCCATTCCCAACAACGACTCTCCTTTGTCGCACTAGCGACACCAAAACGACAAATTTGGACAGGGCGTGGACAACTATTTTTTGCTTCTATTTTTAATCAAATAAATCGGTTTGTTTAATCGTGAGTATATTTTCTCGTCGAGCTTCGACCTTCCACCATTCTTCTACTCATCCTTTCACATCACCTTCCACCTTCCACCCTCAACCTCAACCCAGGCCACTTCTTCCACTTTTACATCATTTTACCGCTCCCACTAATCAATCAACACTCTCAAAGGGTGTCCGGTTCTTTTCTTTTCCTAGATCAGCACGGTCAATCAAGTCGCTCGGGTCATATTTTCCCATTCCCCGACAATTGAATCGCTCAGATACTTTTTCTCAACCACTGAGTCGATCAAATTATAATTTTTCGATCATCCAGTCGCTCACATCCGCCAACCTCAGCTTCGACAACCGACAATCGACACCATGTACTCACCCACTTTCGCTTCCGCGTCCGGTTTTGAGAGAACCCAGACGGTAGATTATGAGAAGCGCATCGTCGATAAAGCTTCTTCCGATGACGATATGTTACAACCTGCATCAGAGGTGGATACAGACTGCAAGGCAGTACGCCAAAGGGTAGCTTGACAGGATAATCGAAGGTTGTGGCAAGCGTCTCAGACAGAGGGTTCACTGTCAACAACAGGTTGTTCTAACAAAGAGCTACTGAGAGTAGATTGTAGACAAATGAACTGTATTGCTTGCGTGAGGAATCAGATTCCTCGGGATGGGGAGTGCGCAGCACTCCCCCTACTTATAGGAAGTTATCTACCATACATTTCTAAAGTACCTTTGTACTGAGCACACTGAGCACTTCCTGATTGGTTGCACAGGGACTTGCGGGTCTTCCCATTCCTCGCCCAATGATTGCATGAGTGTCCGGCACCTCGGGAATCGCCCAGCGATCCTACGTGGGAATATTACGCTTGGGGCGTAACACGATACCCATGCTGTCAACCACATGGTAAGTCCTTTGCTCCAGCATTTGTTTTTTGTACTCCCGCCTCCTTCAAGCCTATCGCCACCAGATTGAGAGAGAAAAGGAGGGGATACAAGCGAGTCGTCGCGCATGGTGCACAGTGGCTTAAATGGACAATCTTCTGTGCGGTGCGAGGGGTAGCCTCTTAGGAAGTCCTGGAGCTGCTCGCCGATACCCGGAAGAGGTCGAAATCCATGGCCGCGGTATCGCCTCATCCTGTTCTGCCACTACCTAGTACCCAGTTGATTGTTTTTTTTTCTTTTTTGTGTTCTTGAAGTTTCAGTGAAACTCGGAAAATCCAGGTGAAGATTCTCGGTGTTACGAGAATGTAGTGGTTGCCAGCGTTATCTCTCTGGACTGTTCGTCCGCGCCGTCCTTGCCCAGCCTCTAGTAGTACATCCTGCACTCGTAGAGATGGGGGGTGAGGTGGATTCTTAACTTGATTGCTGAATGGGGCACAAGGGCTCCAGGCCTCTCTATACGACACTGGGCCTTAACCTTTTTTCCTCCCGTGTGAGCGTCGACAGTAACATACTGGGTCGGGTGATTCCGACAAGTGCGCAAGAGAGCAAGGTAATGCTTAGGAGGCACCTTTCCCAAACTTCAAATGATGACTACTTGGTGGGTTCTCCGTTAACTGGACTTATAGGCACAGAACAACGAGACGCAACTCGAACTCCGTGATGAGGATTCAAGTTCCTACGAGTATTCCGATATCTCTCCCACCCCGCCCTTTTTGACATGGAAAATGGAGGAAGAGATCCGGCAGAAGCTGTGGGTTGACACCAGAGAAGAGACTGATCGTGTCTGGGTTAAGCGGCTCGAACGTGAGAACCGTGTCTGGATGGACCGGTTGGCGGAAGAACATCAACTCTCCAACTGGAGAGCCCAAGAGGACCATAATCGGAAGTTGGCCTTGCGGAAGATGGAAGCGGAACTGGTGGCAGGTTGCATTTTGCTTGCCATGGTTTTGGCCTTTGTTCTGTGCAAGCTGATTGCGCATATCTGAGGTTTCTGGCTGAGTTGAGTCGGTGGAGGGATGGTGGGATGGTTTGGGTTGGATGTTCTCTTACCAGGATGATTTGATACCCGGTAGATTAGGAGCTGTGATACCCAATAAGGATGCATTTTCGATGTCATTATCTCATTATAGTAATCTTCACTCGTATCTTGATTTTAAGATTTTGCGAAAACAGCAGGTCAGGCTCTCACGCAACTGCGTTGATGCCTGGATCTAGGGACTTCCACCGCTGGCAGGGAAATCTTGTCCCCATGAGTATGACCTGTCATCTTGTATTACCAACATGCATAAAACAGACTCAATCAACATCCTCCTGAGCCTCATCCTCCAGATCCCTGATACTAGACGCAAGACGACCCACCTTTCATTTTCTCGACCATACTCAATCTCCCACTCCCGCTTCCTAGTCTCCATCTCCGCTTCCCAAGCCTGATTCTTTTCCTCCAGAGCTTCAAATCGCTCTCTGTATCTTCTTTTCAGCCCATTAATAAGTCCCTTGTTGCTCAACCCCGCTCTTGAAGGTTGGGAAGAAGCTTGCGGCTTCCAAAGATTACGGCCGCTAGTGATGATGCCGTCCAACTTGACATTCGGTTGGTAATACTTACATTAGGTCTTGAGGTGTCGTTTGAAATGATAAACGTCCGTGTACAGGCTTTTAGTGTCACTGATAGCAAAAGGGAATTTCACCGGATGTTTGGAGCCTTCGAGATACTCCTCGCTTCGTTTGGCAGAAACATAGCATGTCAGCCGATGACTCCCTTTGTTAGAGATCTCTGGAACAATTGGTTCAGTTGGAATTGAGGAGTACTAGGTGGGACTTCCAAAAACGGCCATACCTACAGTCGCCAGCTCCTTTCTACTAGATTCAACATCAAAAATCCCTTTATAAACGCAAATTCATTGTCTACATAGTTCGGTGTAGTGTTTGATCGGATTCGAGCCAACAAGACAGCAAAGACGTACAAACAAAGATCCAAGATAGTAAATCATAAATCTCCCTGTATCTACTCTATATTCAAGATGCTCGTTCAGTTAGTTTCCTCCTGATCCTCTTCCTCCAGGTCCTTGATACTAGCAGCCAGTCGCACCAACTTTTCCTTTTCACGCACCAACTTTGCTTTCTCCCGTTTGTAATCCTCCTCCAGTTTCAGTTTCTTGGCTTCCCAGGCTTCGAAACCAGCGATGTACTTTCTCTTAAGCCCGTCGATGAGTTGCTCATTGCTGGAGACGCTGGTGAATTTCCTCGTCTGTTGATGAGGGGCTGAAGAACTTGCGCGTTGGTCTTGAGAGTGTGTATCCACATCCTGTTGTGAGATGATGGGTTGAAGGGCTTCAAGGCGGCGGAAAGGAGCAACGGCGGATTGAGAGACCTGGAAGCGAGGTCGGTGTTTACATGTCTTGATGTGACGGTTAAGATGGTGTGTTCGTTTGAATGGAGGCATGTGTCCACCTGCTGATCGCTTGCACGCGCGATGAGGACAGTAAAACTTCTGTTGAGTGGCGGCGTGGTTCTCGTTGATGTGTCTTTGGAGAGTGAAGGCCCTGGCGAATACTTCACGGCAATGCGGGCAGACGAGGTTGTCGTCTTGGAATGCAGATGGGTCGCTGTTTGGAATGGTGTTAGTGTCAATGCCTGAAACTCAAAGCAGGAGGAGAACAGGGTTTGTCATTTACCTTTCCTGGGATATCTGGTCTGGCTCGTCTTCGTCCAGGGGAGTAGCAGTAGGGTTAAGCTCGTTTGAGATGTAAGCTTGAGTTGTGTCTACAGTGACTGTCGGAACTGACCCTAACAGCCCTGGCTGTGGTGTAATTGCGGTGATCAGGTTTCGGGAGTGATCACTATCTGGACTAGAATACACATGCGCGGCCTCCGGTCCAGCGGCGGTGTACTCAACACGTTCCAAGTTCAAAGTGTTGACGGGACCTTGAGCTAGAGTCTGCTCAGC
This sequence comes from Podospora fimiseda, assembly GCA_033297215.1. Lineage (NCBI taxonomy): Eukaryota > Fungi > Ascomycota > Sordariomycetes > Sordariales > Podosporaceae > Podospora > Podospora fimiseda. The sequence continues at coordinate 11,201 of MU865390.1, forward strand.
AGAAAGCGAGGATTGCACGTTGTTGAAATCAATGTCACCGAATGTCCCAATGCCGTTGGGCCAATTGTCAGGATATTGACTCAACGAGGGCCAGCTGGCTGAAGCAGAAAGTCCGGGAATGTCTAGCAGAAGTCAGCTATGAGCTCGGTTATGTGAACATGACCGCTTACCAGATGGGCCCGATGAATCGAAGCCTGGTTCCGTCGCCGACTGCAGAAGCCAATCCTGGGTGGCATCATATGAAAACTCATCCCCCAAGTTTTCGGAGCCGCAAAAAAGCTCAAAGGGGGTATAAAACATCCAGCAAACCCCCCACAACACCACCAGCGCTGGCCATATCGTCCAAGGCATTGTAGTACAAGGATGGCGCATATTGCAGGGAAACTCTCGGGACAATCCCTGCAGATTGATGGCATAGGTGAGCTCATCAAGTAGCTGTTGTAAAAAAGTGAAGAGGGCCTCAAGGAAATCCAGCAGCCGCTCAAGGGCTTCGAGAACTGCTGGATGTGGGTGTGGCAGGCAAGCCCGTGGTAGTTTCTGGCACTGCTGGCAGCAGTTTCGATTTTGGCGAATATATCTGATTAGGCTTGAAAATCCTTGACATTGTTGCGGAGCTTCAATCTCGAAATTATTGGGTTTCCCGCAAGAGTAACAGATAGTAGGGCCCAATATTCTGAAGAGATCCCAGTCGATTTTGCCATTTTCCCTTACGTATCCAAGATAGCGACTGGAGGTCATCCGGCGGCAATCCAAATATTGCGACCTTTCCGGGAAGTTTCCGGTTTTAATGGTACGAACGATTTCGTTCAATCCTTCAATTAAAAAGGTGAGAGACTTATACCGGTACAAACATCGATCCATAGGTGGTCAAATAAGTCGCAACGAGGTTGTAGAAGGGAAATTGTAGGAAGATGACGTGGTGTTGAATGAGAATAAAAACTGGGGAGATAAAAATATGTAAGAAAATTGGGCAGCAGGAATATTGACGTGGCAGTCAGAATTTGACACTTGATCAGATTGAGCTTGTTCGTAATAGAAGGTTTGAAGAAGCAAAGATTTGAGTAAGGATTGCAGGAAAAATAGAGGCCTATATGTGCCAGTGTGTGGTTGCGTGTGAAGCAAATTGGGGTGTTAATGTGAGGGTGCAAATTTTGGGGTGAGGTTCAGGTGCAGGTAAAAGGGTTCATGGAATCACCTTAAACAGGAATGGGAGCCAGTGAGCGGCAAAGACCAGTCCAAGAGCCAATCCTCGGCTGCCAGGTAAGCAGCCTCCGGGCTGAATTTACAACAAGGCAGAATCAATGGGAGAAAGGTACTTTCCAACAATTTGACGCGAAATAAATTGTAATGTTATCACAGCGTCACGACAACCTTCTTCGCCGACACACCCTTCTTGCACACCTCAAACGCCTCCTGCACCTTCTCTAATCCCTCCCCAGCAACCAAAGCCTCAGGCGCAACAACAAAGCTCCCCTCGGCCAAAGCACCTGGCAAGTACTCATTCCACACCTTCCCACACAGCCCATCCTCCCCATCAACCAAATCCGACCCCCACACGAACTCATATTTCACCCCCTTCAGCCTCGACTTCACCGTCCACCTCACTCCAGCCCAAATCATTTCCCCCAAAATCCCCAACAACCCCAAAATCCCCTTGAAGTTCGCAGCCTCCTCAACACTCACACTCCCGCTGACCTGCGCCACAAATTTTCTTTTCCCCTCAACTCCTTTGACCTCCCCCAAAATATCCAAACACTTGTCCACCGATCCATCACCAATAGCCACAGCTCCAACACAAACTTTTTCTTGCTCACTAAACCACTTCACAACATCCTTCACCACCGTTTCACTTTTATAATCCCATACTTCCTTCGCTCCAAGTTTTCCCTTTACATACCCCCAATTCTTCTCTCCAGCAGTAGCAACAACCTCATACCCCGCTCCTCTAGCCAATTGAACCGCATTACTTCCCACACTTGTCGATGCTCCCCAAACCAACACCCCTTTTCCTTGTTTCTCCTCTGCTCCAAGTCGGGGATAATCCAACCCTAAAAACTTGGGCAAAAATAAAGCAGTAGCTGCAGTGGTTAAACCAAGGGGTAAGACAGCAGCATCTTTAAAGTCCACCAAGTCGGGGATCTTGGCAGTCAAGTAATCTCTTGCTAGAACATATTGTTGAAAGGCACCTTCGGTAGGGTTTTTGGATCGATGGTCTGAACCTAGTGCGTGGGAAACTACTCTGTCGCCTTCTTTAAAGAGGGGTGAGTTTGAAGAGTGGACGATGCCGGAGATGTCTGAGCCGAGGATGAATGGGTAAGGGAGGTAGTTGAAGAGGGGGTTTCCGGGTTTTTGAATGAACCAATCTACGGGGTTTATGGCGAGGGCGCGGTTGCGGATTATGAGGTGGTTTGGGGCGAGGTTGGTAGGGAATGGGGAGGGTTCGATTTGGAGAGGATAGGCGGTTTTGGAGGGGATCCAGGCTGCTTTGTTCTCGGGGGTGGCTTGGGAAGTCATTGTGGTGTTGAAAAAGACAATATTTGATGAGGAAAGAAGAAAAAAGAGGCGTCGGGTCTGGAATTTTGAATCGTGATATTATGTGGTTCTGGTGACAAAAATGCCATGCATCGGTCGGCTGGTATGCAAGGTTCTTTTCAGATACCACGACAGATGAAGATAGAAGGAACCTTGCCAGATAACGGGTCGGAGTTTCCGGAGGTTGCATCAACACCACTTCATCCTACCTTCCACATAATCAAGCAACCTCAACAAAGCCTGAAAGAACTTCTACTCAGGTGCCTTTCCCAACCCTGAGGTAATCAGATCCACTTGGAATGCAATTGCACATGACATGGAGTACGTAAGAACGCTCGGATCAAGTGTCTATCTTTCTATCTAGAGACTCCAAAAACTGGTACTCCGTATACGCCCACAAACAGGGGTTACGACGTATCCGGAGACTTCGGGCGCATGCTTACAAATTATGTATGCATGTCCTCAACATCTTTTTTTTTTACACACACCCGGACATCCGCGGCAAAGAAGGAATACAATCTATAAAAGAAAGCACAAATACCCCCGATCAAACCTTCAAAATTCACAAGTTCCAAGCATCCAATATCCGCACTCAGTCACCACTCCCAAAAACCAATCTCTCTACCCATCATGTCCCCCAACAACAGCATCCTCGTAACAGGCGCAACAGGCAACCAAGGCACCAGCATAATCCATTCCTGCCTTTCTTCTCCTCATATCCAAAAAGTCTACGCCCTAGTCCGCGATCCAACCTCCCCAAAATCCCTCTCCCTCCAATCAGCTGGAGCAATTCTCCTCCAAGGAACCTACGACGATTCTGTTTCCTCCCTAACCAAACACTTTTCCCTTGCTTCAACAATTTTTTATTTACCTCTAAACTCAGACTCAGACATCCCTCGGACCAAAAATATCATCTCTGCAGTACTCGCTTCTTCCCCCTCAGTAAAACAATTCATCGTTTCCACCACCATAAAAACCAATGAATGCAAGTCCTTCCCCGGATACGCAGAATCCGACGACCAATATCCTTTATACACTTACTGGAACACAAAATATCAAATTGAACAATTAGTAAAATCAGCCGGTTTTCAAAGTTATACAATTCTTCGTCCTTCACATTTTTTACAAAATTTGTTATTACCCACAAGAAATTTCTTGTTTCCAAGTCTGAATAAAGAGGATGAACTCCCCATATTCAAATCATGTTGGAACCCAACAACAAAAGTAGCTTGGATCGACGTCTTAGACCAAGGCAAGATTGTTGCGGCGGCAATAAATGATCCGGTTGGGTTTAATAAGAGGGAAATTAACTTGGCTGTTGAGTTGTTGACTCCTCAGGAACTATCCGATAAGATTGGTAAAGTTTGGGGAAAACAAGTCAAAGCTTATCAGTATACCGAGGAAGAACAAAAAGAGTTGAATCCGACGATTGTTGCTAGTCAGAAGTGGGCGAATGAGGTTGATCATGAGGGTGTTACCGAGGTTGGGAAGGAGTTTGAGTTGACGAGTGTTGATGAGTTTCTGAGAAGGCAGGATGGATTTTGAGAGGGATTGAAGAATAGCATTTTGGAAATAAATTGAAGTGTAGAGGTATTTACTATGTATATTGACTATCTACCTCCATGTTGAGCAGTTTGGACTACCATCCGCCAGTCTGGCTATCTTGCGGAGCTCGTTGTTCGCCATTTAAGGCGCTCAGATTACAGGTCTGGATGCCTACATAATTAATTGCAGCAAAGTGAAGTTTCTTCTCATCCACCGCAGCCAGTGCGCTTCTTCTTTCACGGCGCGATCAAGTGGCGAGAGGCACAGCCTTGCCATCTCCGCCTGAAGCCCTGAACGACACCTCCACATCTTGTCCAAAATCTTACAGCCCTTGAGCTGTAACTCGTAGCCTCCACGGCAAGAATTGCGAGCTTGGCCAGCCGGTGTCCGTGTCGGGCCATGACAGGCCCGGCCGGGTGGTATATGAGCTGTGAGTTTACACTTGATGTTTGTGACTGCTCACTAGAAATGGCCCATGCAACCGAGATTTGATGGCCGGGTATTCAAACCACCCACCAATGGAATCAGAACCACAAAAGAGTCTTAAAAGCCTTCTCATCAAAACGTGGCTCAGGATCAGGATGATGATGGCCCACTTCTTGATGATAAGGCTTTAGAGTCCTTCCGTGTTCCTTATTGCATTGGTAGGCGGTCTGAACCACCTGACCACCAAATCTCCGTTGCGCGGGCCATTTCTAGTGAGCATCACAGACGCCTGCCTTCAAAATCGTACTCATTCCACCTCATGACTCACTGGCGGACTAGGAAAGCAAGCCTTTAAGGGGTGCCTAAACCGTCTCCCGGGTTGTGTTGGGTGTTGTGATTTGGAAATTTGTGGTATCCAGAATGAAGGATGAGGGCGAAGGAGTATACGGGTGAGGGCGGGCCATATCGGCTTACTTTTTTTCCCCCGGCTTCTGACATGGAGACCATGACGGCTGGGTTTAGGGACGCCGATCAACGGATCGGATCTCAAGGCCCACACATTATCGTGACCACTTCACGAGCGGCCCGACCTCGTGTCTACCGCCCGGATGTTCCTTCCAAGTCCGGTCTTGACCTCACACAGCTGAGACCTTGTTCGCCCTGTCGCCTGTGCAGTCGCCTGCCAGTCGAGCCTGTGTATTTGTTGACGGACTGAGTGACGGGTTGAGGCGGATGCCGTCTAGGATCTGAGTCTCAAGGATAAGAATTCCATGACGAATGCGATACATGCGTCCATAGTCTCCGGCATTCAGGGCGTGGGTGGCGATAACGTGCTTGGGATGGAAGCATTGATGTCGTCTGGAACCTGCAGGCGTGGCTTTTTGGCAGGGCCAGGCTCGAAACTTTGTGCCCCTAACCTTGGACTGTTACACTCGGTGGCCACGTCCGATGCCGCGTCTTCGAGCTCATTCCAAGCTGAATGCTGCAATGCCTTTTCGGCCGTGGGTCTTTGGTCAGGCTCATACGACAGCATAAGTCGAAGCAGGTTGGCAAAATCAGCCGTCATTAGTCCCTCCTCATACAGTCGGTCCACCGTTTCGATGAGCGACTCGTGACGCCGCACATCCGTCCGGAATCTGACATCAGTCCTCTTTTGATACGTCCAGAGCCATGCATAGGCGAGGCTCCAAATGTCGATGGCGGCAGAATAGGCACCAGAGCCAACTTCCGGTGCCACCGTGTGGAGGGGACCAATGCCTGGTTCCCTGCCCTGGGCGCCGCGTTTGGCCTTACCAAAATCGCATATTCCAGCCCTGGGTATCTGGAGGTCATCGATCAACAGGTTCCTGGGCGAGATATCGCGGTGCATAATGCCACGAGAGTGAATGGCATGTAGGCCCTGCAGCGTCTGTCGGAACAGAAGCATCCGCCTGTGGTGGTCGATATTTTCCCATGGAGCATGTTCAAAGTCGCATCGGGCGAGAGGCATGGAGAAGTGAATGTCCTCGAGAGGGCTCTCGAAGCAGGGCGGCGAGTTGCCGTGTTCGCACCAGGTGTCCAGGATAGGAATGATGCCAACCGTGTCCTTGGGAAATGAAGCAGCAATCTCGAGTTCGTTCTTGACGATCGGTGCTTGGCGGGTTTTGCAGTGCATGGTTTTAATTGCCACGGCGTCTCCCGTTTCTGTATCCACGCCCGACTTTACCAGACCAAAAGCGCCGGCTGATAAGGTGCGGTGGACGACGACGTGGCGAATTCTGTGATGAGCTTGCTTGGGAAGATAGTCAAGTTGATTGTAGGGCTCGATGCTTTCGCCCTGGCGAATGGCGAAGCGTGCAAAGTCGTTGCGGGCCGCTATGAAACGATCCTCGTCGGCGATGTTGAATTCGAGGACATAGTCAAAGATCTTGGGGCCGAGGTTGAAGCGGAGATGATTCCTTGTCATGTGCAGAACACTACGACAACCCATTTCCAGGACAATGTCGGTATTACCGTCGCCGGACCGGTAGATAACGGGATGCTTCTGGCTGAGCGCCTGAATCATGAAGGCGCCGGTCTCTGCGTGCATGTAGATGAGAGCAATGGCACCGCCTGGTCGAGCAGAGGTGTCGCCATCCGCGGTTCGAGGGGGACACACGGAGAGCTGGACGCCGGGGCCACGGTGATTGCCCTTACCCAAGACCCAACCCGCCCGTGGTCCCTGGGGAGGGTGATCGAAGGAGAGGACGAAGCGGTATCTCTTGCGCTGGTGTGGGTGACCAGGGGCGGGTTCGTCGTCGGTGTCGTCATGGTTACGAGAAGGCTCGATGAAGGCGCCGAGGGCAGTCGTAGAGAGCTCGTCGCCCAGCGATTCCACAAGCTCTTGAAGGGCAGCTTCGGCGTCGGTACTGTCAGGGGATAAAGTAGCAAAACGTCCCCATGCATCATCGCCAGAAACAGACGCCGTATCGTGGAGGGACGGCGTGGGGGAGGCTGAAGACGACATGGTGTCGGCGAAGACTGAGCATGTGCATTGGATCGACGCGAGCGCGCGCTACTATTCCTATCACTGTGTCGGTGTTGTGGGGAGGCTGGGGTGGAGTCTGGGCCAATTCGTCCACTCGGAGCAACTCCAGCATTCGGTGCGCTCCTCCACGAAGGCACGTGACATCAATCAAGATTGTGGGGCCCAACACACGGTCGGTCGGCTGGCTCCATCTTCAAACACCAGGATAGTGACGACAGAGCATCAATTCAATAAATCAACACTCGCCATGGCTTCTCGATTCGATATACCGCAATATGTTAAACGACGTGTCGGCGAGCCCATGCGTGCATACGTGCAGCGCGCAAACGCCAAATACAACAGCGACTGGGCAGTGAAGGCGAGGGAGCAAAAGGTTCAGCGCACTGCAAGGTTATCGACCCCGGAGGAACAGGACGACGCCATTATTCGCCGCTCCATCGAGACCAACGCTGCCATATGGGACCTTCCCGATGATGATCTCTGGTTGATGCGCGCCCGCCTTGCGTACGGTGGTCAACGATCATCGCGCCGGCGGTCGCGACAGCAAAGACAGCCGAAGCGCAACTGCATATCTGCGCCACTCAACCTCCAATACCCCGAGGCCCGGTCTCTTTCCGACTGCGAATCCGATTCAGGCGCCGAGTCCGATCACCTCATGCCCGACTGCGACAGCGACGAAGATAACTTTAGCCCTGAGCCACCCTCTGAGCTGTATCAAATAAGGTCGAACAAGCGCCGAAGAGAAGACGAAGAGGATATGTATGGCATCTCGTCTCCTTCCTGTGGTTTGGGAAGCTGGTACTGACTCCTTCTTCAGAACCAATGATATCAAACGACACAAAGCAGAGCCCTTGGTGGATGTTCAGCCAAGTCCCACGCGCATGAGCTTGAAGCGTCGCCGAGACGACGATATAACCGACGAAGAAAGGTATCTTTACTCCCGATCCTGTCTGTTTTATGACAGTACACTGACATTCGACCGTATAAGACCAATACATCAAATTAAACGGCCGAGGACACAACCCAACCCGCCGTCACCACTCACAGATGCTGAACCTGTTTTGGTCTCCATGCCGAGTCCAGTCAGTGATGCCGTCTCGCACGAAACTCAGGACGATACAGTTGTTACACCAGAGAGGCAAGCGCGCTCGACCAAGACATACGTACGAAACGCAAATAAACCCCAGGTACAGCGTCGGAAACGCGCACCACGGTCCTCTGCCTCTTCAAGAAACGATCAATCCGCATCTGCTCACGTCCCGCTGGAGAGTTTATTACGGGGATCACGCATGACGCGGCGATCAGCATCATCACAGCTATTTCAGTTGGATGACCGTGGCCGACCTATTCTACAGAAAACCCTTCCCCGAGCATCGCGTCCATCCTGAGCATCAAGACAGCATATGCATATTATGAACAAAAGCAACGCCTCCACAAGAAAGCGACGCGCCGCGACAGCCAACTGCCATGAGCGGGGCACCGCGCCGCGCTTGTGAGCGCACCATTAGGAGGACGATGGGCCTGCAACTCCGGCGCCTTTTTTTTATTCTTCTACGGAGAGCCACAACTATGAAGCCATTCCATCAACAGATGAGAAAAACGTGTGCTGGTTATCCTGACAGGGTTGGGTGCAGCCAGTGACATTTTTCTCTTTGTTGATTTCCTGGACGCCCATGAAAGACGACGAGGAATTGCATCAGCTATCTTGTAAAGGGTCGAGGAATAGGGACGAATATGTGCTGGTTATCCTGACAGGGTCGGGTGCAGTCAGCGATGTTTGTTCTCAGTTTCTCGACTTGAACTAGCAATATCTGATACAAGGGGTGCTGAGGAACGCGTCGGTGCTAATGCATGGCGGCAGATACTGAAACGAGCATGTGCTGGTTATCTCGACAGGGTCGGGTGCAGTCAGTGATGCTTATTCTTTTCTGTCATCCATCAGAGCCCGAAGCGATGGAGAGTGCCAAGGACATGTACCGGTTATCCTGACAGGGTCGGGTGCAGCCGCCGATGCCACTGGTATTCTCCTGCTCTTCTTGCTTCATAGGAATTGCGCGGCGGAGAGGGAGAGGAAAGATTGCAGCTTATACTCGGGCTCTTAAGTCGGCATAAAGATTCTTTGTGGCGCCACGTCGTCGGTCTCTACCTTGGATTCACGGATACTACACGGCTTGACTGGACATCGATGTTCGCGGAGGAAGACTGAGAGGGATGGGACATGTCATGTCATGATTTGGAGACTGAAAAGCTCTGCACCTACGCGCCAGGCGGGTCAGTTAATCAGCAAGGAGCGTACATGTACAGTCATCTACAAAAAGCGATTAGCAGCAAATATTATTTGACGCAGAAGCCGTCTACAGTCTTTGAAGTTTCGGGTTGTAACTATAGAGCCCCCGAATCCTCTGAGCCGAGAAGAGAGCCGTAGCCCTCCGTGCAAGTTGGCACCAAACCAGCGCAACAACAGAAGGTACCTTGAGTGGCCAATGCAACTGCGATAGCCACCAGAGCATGTTCTGCATGGCGCTCTGGGTCACCTCTCCCAAAGTTCGTCTTCAGAGGTCAAAAATTAGCATCGAAATGGTCGCCAAAGAGCTCCCCTTGTGTCACTGACCACTTTCTAACATTACGGTCTAGAAAATTATATAGAGAACAGAGCATTACCTGATGAGTTCATTTGCTGCCTTTTGACCTCATCTCATCCTTCTTAATTCCTTCCCACTCCAGAGCCATGAAGATACATCTGATTGGCGAATCCCTCCCGCCCCTCCTAACCCTCCCTTTTTCTTTTATTCAGATCATCATTCGGGGAAGCCTGACCACTTGAACTGACAAGAAGATTCCCACAGACTAGGAAAGCATTTTTCTGCCCACATTTCGTATTCTGAATGCCTTCATTTACAACAACCCTTCAGGTGCCGTGGTGCCCCTCTGGCTTCCTGGTTCCTCGTGTACCAAGTCCAGGCACCGCCGCCGCCACAGGACGGTCTACTCAAGAGCACCCCAGTCGCTTCAAAAGAGGTTTCCGTGGCTTAACTGAGCTTTCGTGACCGCCATTGGCCCTCAAGCACTCTTGCACAATCTTGGCAATGATGTGCTGCACACCTTATTACGCCCGGCTAGTGTGGACGGCCACTCGATGGCCAGCTGAGACACCCCAAGTCACCGACCACTCAGCACCCCATTTCTTGGCAGGCCTCTGGAGTGCTGCCCCGGGGTGAAGTCCATGGAGAGGTTAAATGCGTGTTTCTCTCCGCCTGTTTGAGATGTTGTTTTGTCGACTTGGGCATCAATTATTTCTCGACATTCTTGACAATCCTTTTTTCCTTGAAAATGGCGTCAATAAATGACTCTTCCATACGCATTGCGTGTCCTTTTTCCTTGCACCCTGGTCTGAATTTTGAACGCAAAAAACCGCACCATTTCGCTGGTGCGAAACGTGCGATCCGTTATATCTCTGATCTGAGGCGGTATATGCAGAGATGCTCCTTCTGTGTTCTCAGAGACGCCGGAGTAGGTTTGAATGAGCGAGTGGTGACCATTTATCAGCTGCTTTTCGAAGATTATGAGCAGACGTCGACGAGAGTTTGGAGAAAGAAGCCAAGTGGATGGCAACACAAAACCCTAGAGGAAATTCTGAAATATCTCGAAAAGGTGATCAGCTTTCTGAGGCACTTACTGGTCGAACTTACCTACGCCATCAGGTTATCGAGGTTATGGAGCGAGTATTTCGGCGGCATGCAACACTCCTGTACGACGATGCCTTGGACGATATGGCCATCGCTGGTGGTGTTATGGGGTGTGTGCTGGATGTTTAATGAGCCTATGCAGCAACCAGACTTCAATTTTGGTGGTCAGGATGCGTCTCTTGATGGTTCTTCGGCTCCTTCGTGTAAGTGGTGATCCCGTCACAACCTGAATTCTGTCTGATAATTTTCCCCAGATATTTACGAAACCAATTTTGCAGAGATGCTGGCTATGTATGATCCGTTTGATCCGTTTGATCCAATCCAGTTCAATGAACAGCCGCCTGCTCATCCGGTTCTCGACGGCCAGGCCCCTTTGCTTCCCGTTTCCCCTTCCAACCTTATTGATCATCGTCAGCCACCTGTCTATCCGGTCCATAACGGCCAGGAATCTTTGCAGCTTACCGTCGCCTCTGCCAACCTGAACAATCCCTCTACTGTTGTCAATTCACCCTTGACCGATTTTTCATTCGACCAAGGGTTCGATGGCTCAGCTGAGCACTACAACACGCCAGTTCCAAGTCACCCACACGTACCTCCACCTACAACGGTTACAGTATCGCCCCATCCAATCCAGAGCGTCCAGGCCGGCCCTTCTGTTCCAGCAAAGACCAAAATACCATGTCCCCATGCCGACTGCATCTCCACCTTCACCGAGAAGCGATCTCTCAAGCGGCATTTAGAGAAGACGTGCAAGCATGATCCTTCTCGCCAACAGCAATCGTTCTATTGCACACACCTTCACTGTCCTAGGTCAACACCCGTTTCAGAAGGTGGCAAGGGTCCATTTTCACGCCGTGACCATTTGAAACGGCATCTCAACTCCAAACACCCATCTCAGGGTGTGGGTGATGGTCCCGATCAAAGGTCTACACCTCAGCGCCAAGATGCCGCCAACATAATACCATGGCAGGCCTCTCAAGACATATCAGTGGAACCAGACGAGAGGAGGGCATCCAGCAGTTCTTCAAGCAGTGATCACGGTGTTGAGTGGCTCAGGAAGGAGCACAAGAAACGGTTTGATGCTCTCGCTGCAAAGCGGCGCGCGTGGGAGTTGGAAATGGAAGCCAGGGAGAACAAGTTCAAGGAGGAAGAGAAACGCTTGGCTAAATTGCAGGCAACCATTGGATATTTGGAGAAGGAGGAAGAAGGGAGTGAGGAAGGGGATTAGAGTACAGACTCTTGACTGTTTGTTAGCGCAATACTTGGTCCTATACATTCTTTTTCCAACCAAAAAGCCTATTTAAGAACTTAAAGACCTTTCTAATGATGAAGAGGACTGTCCAAACATGAGAGAAGCGTTCTTGAAAGGAAAAGGGACTTTTGTGAAGATAAACAGGTATTGAGATTTTATATGCAAATACAAACAGAATTGCTGTGAAGAGAAACACATATATAAGACACACTCTGGACAGAAGAAGAGGAGGATGAGGAGGGTAAGCTGAAAAAAGATGATGAAGGAGGTAGTCATGAAAAACAAAGCCAGGTTTAAGGCCATTTACCCTGCCAAAACATATTTGCAAATATCTCTTGTTCCAGATGTACACTTGCCAAATATCCCCAAAAATTAGTAATTATGATGTTTAGAAAGAAGAATCACATTTTTTCCTCGTCCCTTTTTTCCCCCACCGCCTGAACTCTTTTACTTCCACCCCAATCAACACCAAGAAAATTTCTTCTGTCTCAAAGCAACATCATAAAAAGCAGTGCCAACCCCGACACAAACGAAACAGCTCCCAATTTATCCCCGCTCTCAGAAACCCGAGCGTAATTCTGAGGCCAATCATTTCCCGGACGATAAATCGAATCCTGACCATTTCCACTAGAATTATCAGGTCTCATCGTCTCATGAGTTCCGGGATTTCTTGTCGTTGATAGATCGTTGCTCATATCCCCAGATGTAGGAGCAGGCGGTTCCATCACCTCAACAGAGTTATGGGACTCTCCTCCTCTATAAGCCGGAGCAGGTCCAGGACCTCCATGACAGTCTCCAACTGGATCAGCAGTTTCTTCCCCATCACTGCTGGTCACGTCCGGACCTGGATAAGGAAACTTGACTGGTTTGCCCTCGAGGGTTTTGCAGGAGTTGATACCGGCCAAGTTGGCAACAAAGATTTGAGGTCGTTCGTTGAATGAGATGGCCGAGAATTTCTCCCCTTTAATATTTCTGTTGCTTTGGTTCTCTTCTTGGTGTTTATCCTCCTTCTCTTCCTCATGTCCGTGCCGGTTGTGTCCATCATCGCCTTTCTCATAAATATCATGCTCCTTCTTCCCCTCCCAATCCACATCCGAGCCATGTTGCTTCTGCTTCTTTCCCCTCCTCCCCACAACATCAACAACCACACAATCCATATATAACTCCCTATTCCCCAACCTATTCAACCAAATCCAACTAAAAACCGCCCCCCTCATCTCAGGAACATCTCTTGGCATAATAAACTCAAAAACATTGTCCTCTTTCGTCCTAGGACAATTTCCTTCCCAACTATGCAAAACCCTAAACGTGCTTCCACCATCCACCGACAGAGAAACTTGACATGATCCTCCTCCGTGAATTGCAACTCCTTTGATGGTAAATTGTACTGGTTGGCCTGCTGTCCAGGCTACTGAAGATTTTGTCGAGGAAACGAGGTGGAGAAGGCCTTTGCAGGGAAAGTCGCTGCCGGATGGTGATAGGGGACGGTTGTTGTCTGGGTCTGAGTTGTCGAGGGGGGTTGGGAAGGAGAGGTACATGTGTGCTGTGGCTAGGGTGGCCGTGAGAATTGTTGTCAGGGTAAGGAGTTTCATTTTTAATGTCGTTTGTTGTGTATCATTTTTTTTTTTTTTTTTTTTTTTTTTGGTTGTGTGTGTGTGTGAAAGAGGCGAAAAAGGTGAAAAGGTGAAAGAGTTGAATTTGGGCTTTTCAGTTGTCTCGGGAGGACAGGAAAATATTGAGGGTAGGCTAAAGATTTGTTCCGGTGTGTTTAGGTTAGTGTGCTTGGGACGACTCGTTTTGGGGTGAAGCTATATAAATCTAGCCGATTGTTTGTAAGGTGAATGATCGGGGTGAAGTAGCCACTATTGTTGTTGAATAAGTGCGGGTATTGTTGTCTTTGGTAAGAGTGAATACGTTGCAGCTCGCTGCAGCCCTAAGAAAATCTGCTGCAGTGATTATTGAAGGAAGCGTGAATAGGTAGTAGTTGCAGCGGAAATGAATGAGTCACTACACTTTGTTGTCGGCAACCAATATGTCAAGGTTTTCACAGGCAGATGGCAAGAAATGGCAAGGAGTTAATGTTCCGTTTCCATTGTTTTGTTCTTCTGAAGACACAGAAACCTTCAAGTCAGACAAGCATCACATGATCACTCCTATGAGTCCTTGGATTCCAGCACCACCGGGCTAATTGCATTGTTGTCTCCTATCTAGGTATTTACTGAACAGTACGCACACCTGCATGTTTGCGAAACTCCTCCCACAACATTTCATTCTCCCATGTGTATGGTCCCTGGCGATATATCGCACACGCCGAGGTTGCAATCCACCAGTATCTCTTGAAAGCGTCTTTGAGACTATATGGCTGCTGTGGATGAAATGTAACCTCTTGTTTCCTCTTGTTTGAGCCATCTCTTTGCTATCAGCCGCGAAAACAGCCACTTGGCCCACATCTTGCTGAAACAGCCCTGGTGATCAGTCGAAAGACCGCATTCCTTCAAAGATCGACAGCGAGGCGTCTATGACTTTCCCACTCCTCAAAGGAACGATATTCCACAGGAAGGGACGAAGACAAGAATTTGGGTTCAAATATGAGCTCCGGGCATGACCGGTAAGCGGGAGCGATGAATCGCCGTCTATAATCACTGTCCAAGCGGAAAGAGGGCTCGAAGTTGTTGATTGTTCTGATCCTTTTCAGACTCTTTATGAGTGGTTCGACGAGCTCGGGGTGTGTAGAGGTGAGTTTCAACACCTCGACGAGTGGTGTAAAATCCTGAGATTGAACCGAATCAACAAAGCTTATGGTATCAGCAGCCAAAACGTGGCTCCGAGGGAAATGAGCCTCTTAGCAACGTCAAAACACCTCCTTCGTTCGAGTGCTTGAAAGAGGGGTGAGATGCAAAACGGATGGTACGTTTTGTTAGCCTCCGGGTCGGCCCCAGGTTGTTGAACCAAGAGATTGAGCATGTCAAGATGGCCGTGCCGTGCAACGAGGTGGAACATGCTATGCTTTCCTGGGCCATCACCGTCATGAGTTATCATTGGGACTTCAGCCTCAGAGTCGTCAGATTTGTCACCTTCCTTGTAGACAGATGTTTCTTCTTCTGTCCCTGCCGACCGCACGATATCCGTCATGTTTGCACCATGATTGATCAGGATTTTAAGTATTGATAGCCTGCCAAAGCAAGCGGCGTACTGATGAGGAAGTCGTATATAAGTGCTGCCGGAACAACGAAAGTCTTTGCAAACCCCTGGGCACCCCCGGTTCAAATCCGCACCATGATCTAGGAGCAACTCCAATATTCGGTTGATTGAGCATCAGAGCGAATATCAAAGGGGTGACGCGCTTATTGAAACTTGATTGCCAGCTGGTGGCTTTATAGAGTCCATTTGTGATGAGAGGATGCGAACGTTGATTATTGAACAACTTAAATGACTTGGTGGCTCTATTAATCCTTGCACCCCTCTCCAGAGCCTTTTCAATGAAGGTGGGCTGCCCAAAGAAGATGCCCCATTTCAAAGCATCCTGAGGGAATGCCTTGGCCAGGATGGTGACCGGGTCGAGGGTAGCGTACATTTGACGACAAGTTGATGCTAGATCCAGGGAGTCGCGATATCGTCTGTGTTTGCATTCGCACTGCTTGAGTGGACATTTCGTGCAGCCGGGATCGCAACGAAGAGAGCACAGGATGAAGCAGCGGCACTTATGATCCATCTCGAGGTGGACCCGAATCTTGAGGAGAAGCTCGGGCGGAAGTCGTTGCAAGGAGCCGATGATGATTTCTGAAGGGCCCAGATGGTGATGGAGCAGGAATTAACTGTTGGAGTTTGAAAAGGTAGAGATTGATGGATCAGGAAGGGGATGGATGTAGGGTTGAAATTGATGGACCCGCGCAAACTATAATTTTGCAGCAACCCCCGCAACTGAAGCATTTGCAGCTTGCCCGCTGCAGCGATATTACACAGGCAAGTTATCTCATATCACGACTCGGATATTGTTGGTATCAACCCGAGAGAACAAGAGAAGGAACCTCAAGGAACCCCCACCCGCTGCAGCCTGCAGCATCCGTCCCATCCAGGCCTTAAACAGGAAATTGATACAGCCATGTTATTTTTACAGATAAATATATATAATCTTCGAATACAACGGCGGGAGACCAACAAGAAAATGCCTACCTACTAGTAAGGTGTTGAGATGGAAGTCGTTGAAGTTGAGAAATAAAGTGGGGGCACAGTTGTTTAATATAACGTATAAGTGAGTCACGTGATACGGGCCGACCCAGACCCCTAACCCCAAGCTGGGATTAGCTTCACCGCACGGAGCAACGGCCCCATGTCCAGTGTGGATCTTTTCAACCATCGGTCCATTTCACCCACTCACTCAACCACTCATTCATCAAACTTGCCTGTATTAAAGTGTGAGAGTGACCACTGATTGTCGAAAGCTAAGAAGCAAACCCAAAAAAAACACCGGATGACCCAATAGCCCATCCAAACCCCCACTTCCGTCGACACCGCCGCCCCGTACCGAAATGTCCGACTTTGAAGTTGGGACGGTTGGTGCCCCAGCTGGGGGTCCCGGTCCCGGTCCCGCCGCCCTCGCCCAGCTCAAAAAGGTCAAGAAGCAGAAAGTCCTTTTGATGGGCAAGAGTGGTTCCGGAAAGTCGAGTATGAGAAGTATCATTTTTAGTAATTATGTAGCCAAGGATACGCGCCGATTGTGAGAACTCCTGAAACCCCCAAGAGAATGAATGACCCCGATATTAACCCCCGTTCAACAGAGGCGCAACAATCGACATTGACCTCTCCCACGTCAAATTCCTGGGCAACCTCACCCTCAACCTCTGGGACTGCGGCGGGCAAGAAGCCTTCATGGAGAATTACCTCTCCCAACAGCGCTCTCACGTTTTCAGCAACGTCGGCGTCCTCATCTACGTCTTCGACATCAAATCAGGCGAATGGGAGCGCGACCTCTCCACCTATGTCAACATCATCAGCGCCCTAGTCCAATACTCCCGCGACGCCCAAGTCTTTGTCCTCATCCACAAAATGGATCTCGTAGCCCGCAACCACCGCGAAACAGACTTTGAAGCCGCAGTAACAGCCGTCAAGCGCAAAACAGCAGAAGCCTGCGCCATCGTCCGTCGTCTCAGATTAGACACCACCACCACCGACCCTTCCTCTTCTTCCTCTCAAACAACTCTCACCTCCCCACATCAACAACAACAACAACAACAACCCAATTCCTCCTCCGAAACAACCACCACCCAAGAACTAGACATCGACGTTCAGTACTTTGCAACCTCAATCTGGGATCAATCCCTCTACAAAGCCTGGGCCTCCATAATCCACGATCTAGTCCCCAACCTCCCCATCATAGAAACCCAATTAGCCTCCCTAGGTCAAGCCATAGACGCAGACGAGATCCTCTTATTTGAGCGAACCTCCTTCCTCGTCGTCTCAAAGTGGACTTCCCAAGAAGGCGACAATAACCCCTACGGCGACAGATTTGAACGCATGTCTAATATCCTAAAAGCGTGGAAACATACCTGTTCCAGTTTCACGGGCACCCCGAGAAACGCCGAGCAGTTTTCCGACTTTGAGTACAGAATGGGCACAAGCTTCAGCATGTTTGTCACAAAGTTTACGACAAACACTTTTATTCTCGTTTGCTTGCCGCCCGGGGAGGCGAGGTTCAACAGCGCAAAACTCAACGTCGCTGCTGCTAGGCCCTGGTTTAAGTACCTGGACGGGCCTGTGGTTCAGCCGACTGGTATGCCTGGTACGTCACAGATGTATGGGATGGCCGGTCCGGGAGGTTATGGGGGTTACTCCACCATGGGCGAGTCGTCAGGTGCGGGGGTTGGGGAAACTTGACCAAAGATGAAAGTAAATTTCATGATTTTTTTCGTTTTTTCTGTGCGCATACGAGCGTTTTGGATTGTTCTCTCTCTAAATCTACTGAAGCGAAAAAGACCCTGCAAGGGGTTCAGGATATTCTTTAGCATTGGTGTTTAAGGCGTTCAAAAGGGTAATGGGAAACGATAGGGAACACCAAAAATATCAACTAGTTTTATAATTCCATGTAAAAAAAAAACACATTTCTCTCATTACTGTGGTACTTATCTTCAATAAAGTATGAACTGAACCAGAACGCTTGTTCCTGATAAGATCAATCGGCTTAAATAACACTAATCTGGTGTGCTGACCAAAAAGGTCGCAACAAATCGGTCCCTCGACTATTCTAATCCCTAAATCATTAACGAACCGCTCCCACGCGTCTTGTTTATCTCCACTTGACAACCGCTGTACCTCCACGCTTGAACTCGGCCATCTCGCCGAGCACCAAACCCTTATCCTCGTGCTCCTTGTTGGGGAAAGTTGTTGACAACACCCACGGCCGGTTCAAGGAGGGAGAAGCGCGCTGGATGAAATCGTAGACGTCACCCACGGTTTGCGTCGTGTTGAAACGAGCTGGGAGACGAGTGCCATCCGGCAGCTGAACGCGAAGGTTCAAGGCAGGCTGCGAAGCATCAAAGCCTGTGGTCGGAGCTTCACTTGAGGCTGCTGGCGTAGTCTGAGTAGTGGCGATGGGGGCTGACGGTACAGCCGTGGTATCGCCAGGAACAGGGCTGCCAAGGCGGCGACCTTCGCCGCTGAATGGACGGTAGACCTTGGGGAGAGGTTTCCAGTTCTCTTGATGTTGTTGAAGCTTAACATCAACACGTTGATCGAATCGGACATTCATGAGATGCAAGGGGGCGCGGCCCTCACGAATCATGCGCAGATCGGCTTGGTTCTGAGGGTCGTCGAAGCGACGGAGCTCGCCATCATCAACGCTAAAGCCGTCGGCCCAAATGTGCAAGATGCGCTCTTGGAGAGGACCTTCGGGGACTGCTGTGGTAGGGCCGGTAGCTTCAAGAGGGTCAGGAATTCGGCGGCTCTCGGTGCCGTCACCACCAAGTGTTTGACCGGCACCGCGGAATCGGGAGCTGGAGGGTCCGGCAGGGCTGTCAGGTTCGGGCTGTTGGCGAGCGTTGCTGTTGCATTTCAAGATTAGCAATTGGCCGAAATATTACAGCAGACAATGCAAAGTTGTGCTTACGCTTTGGCTTTGGAGACAATGTCGCTGATCAATCGTCTGGGGTCCGAAGAGCGCTGAGCTGGATCTTGAACAGCAAGGCCGGACTTTTCACCGCCAGCAAACAGATCTCGGGGACCACGGCGGCCTTCGTCATCGCTATCGTCGTCGTCGTCATCGTCGTCGTCGTCATGAGCTTCAGCGTTGCGAAGTGAGCCGAGGGTTGCCAGACCAGTGCGTTTTGGGGGTTTCTTGGCGGCTGACGATGAAGACGAGGCGTGCTGGGGTGCTGGACGACCATCTAGTGTCCGAGGGCCAGTGTATGCGGCATCAGCAGCTGCTACAGCTCTAGATGCTTCCTCTGCCTCCTCCTCCTCCAAATCTGCAAAGAAAGCATTGGAAGCGGCACTGACATCCCAATGGTTTCCTGACAGATACTCGGCGGCCTGCTCTGGTGTTGCAGCAGTGAGCTGGATAAAGTCAGCGATGGCCTCATCATGGTCTGACATGATGGGCGATTTGTTGATGTGTGATTTGGATGGTGGAGGTAAGAAATCAACAGGAAAAAGTCGATCTGATTGGAAATATTGGTCCAATTGTTGGTTGTTTCTGAGAAGAAAAGTTTGTTGAATGGCAAAAGTTAGGCAGCTCTGGGGAAGACGTGACCTCCCAGAAGCAGCTGGTGTCCCTGTTGTGCCTGGTGCCCCGCGTTCTTGAGTTCAGCCCACTGAGAGCCCAGAACAGCCCCGCCAAACGGCAGTTGGGGTAAGTGATTACGTAAACCTTTTTCCGCC
Organism: Podospora fimiseda; assembly: GCA_033297215.1. Lineage (NCBI taxonomy): Eukaryota > Fungi > Ascomycota > Sordariomycetes > Sordariales > Podosporaceae > Podospora > Podospora fimiseda. The sequence continues at coordinate 31,020 of MU865390.1, forward strand.
TGTGCCAGGTTATTTTAGAGGTGACGCCGTCAGCAACTGAGCATGGATCAGGTACCGCAGCTGGGCATCTTCGGGGACATCGGCAAAACAACCAGCTTTGACACCAGCTCTTCACCAACACCACATTCTACCCATCATGGCATCTCAAGAGCCCCCACATCCCATGGCCGAGTCAGGTGTCACCATTCGATCAGACAGCGAGCAATATTCCGCCAGAGAGGACATCTTAACGTCACCACGATCATCCTCGTCGCCGCCAGCTGTTGTCGCTTATCAACCACCCACTACTTGGTCCATTTTCCGCGGCGCCGTGATCAATCTCTTTTTGCCATTCGTCAATGGTATGATGCTGGGGTTCGGAGAACTTTTCGCGCACGAGGCAGCGTTCAGGTTCGGTTGGAGTAACACACGGGTAAAAACACACAACCAACAAACCTTGATGTAGAAACCAGGGACAAGAGCTGACGGTCGGGTTCAAAACCAGATTTTCCCCCTCTCTCGACGACAAGCGCATCCAGTGGGACCTGGGATAGAGGCAGTTGACAAGCCGAGGAGGAGAAACGATCTTGACGACCTCACCAGCTTGGAGTAACACAACCTATGAGCAAGCGAAGACATAGAGGAGCTCTTCAGCGGTGATTCTAGAGGCACGAATAGTTGAAAAGACACCTGGTATTCCGTATACATTAACGGGCCAGGTTATGATGGAGGAGGGCCTGGGGAGCTTGCAAGCCGAGCAAGAACAATTTGGAGCTGCCACGATTTGTATATATATCCCAGGCACTATTTTATACTGCCTCAATACCTCTTCGGGTCTTTGTTTTTAAAACTAAAGTGAAATACAGCAGTTACAAAAGCATCTACATAGTACCGTCCGGTGACGCATATCCAATGCGCACTGTGTAGTCGTTGTTACACTGTGTCTGGGTCTGGGGTTATTCGAGGATAGATAGGCTTGGCGCACGGTTATCCAATCGGAAGTGGGTCCGAACACGGTGCAGCCAAAGATCTGAACGGCGTGGGATTTTGATCCAAAAAGTTTACGGATCCGTAGTTTGGGAAGCTTTTACGGAAATTTTGGGCAAGGCGAGAGCTGGCAATTCGGCTTCCAGGCACAGTCGGCGCATCAAAAATTACACAAAATGCTTCCAAGTAGAGGCCTTCTCCGATCGGGCTCAGCACTGAGGCTCGCCAGGGCAGTGAGTTAAGACCAATCATCAAATTCGGACTGGAATTCGAACCATTCATTGACAATGCCCCTCCTTCCTCGATAGTCATTTCAGAAACCCACAAGTTTCTCTGCGCGACAGTTCAGCACCACATATTCTATCAAGCCTACCACCTCTCCCTTTGCGAACAGGAGGTTACAAGTCCTACCCTCCGTCAGACAAGCCCGTTATGCCTCGACTCAACCACCCACCGCCCCACCCGTCGATGTCGCCTCTACCGTTGGTGCCGATGCCTCGAACCTGACCGACATTGCCGCTACTCCCCTCACCCTCTCCGGCAGCGACTTGCTCGATCTCCCCGAACAGGCCGGCTTCCTCAAGACGCTCGGCCTCGACTTCGGCTGGGGTACCACATCCATTCTGCAGTCCTGCCTCGAATCCGTCTATCTCTATACCGGCCTACCATGGTGGGCTTCTATCGGCCTCATTGCCCTTGGTACCAGAGTTTTGCTGTTTAAGCCCACCTTGGACGCTTCCGAGAATGCGCAGAAGATGCAGGAATTGATGAAGGATCCTGAATACCTGGCCGCCCAGCAGGTGGTCAAGGACGCGTTCGCAACTAGCAATCCGTACGGCGCAATGGAGGCCAGGGCCAAGATCAAGGCCATGAACCAGGCAAAGGGATATTCTCTCAAGAAGCAACTTATTCCTATGCTTCAGATCCCAATTGGTTATGGCATGTTCCGCATTCTCCGCGATATGGCTGCGATTCCCGTGCCATCAATGGAGACGGGTGGTTTCGGATGGATCACTGATTTGACCGTTTCGGACCCCTACTTCATCTTGCCGATTGCCGCTGGTATCCTATTTGTTCAGGCCCTCCGAGTACGAGCTTAGACTTTTTTCTCCCGATGCATTCGTTTTTACTGACTTGGCATCTACTCATAGGTTCCCCTTCCATACATGGCACCTGCTCAGCAAAAGATGATGAAGGCCATGGGCCTCGTAGTTGGTCCCATCACCGGTCTTGTCTCCCTTTTCTTCCCCGCTGGCCTGCAACTATTCGTCCTATTCACCTCGGCCCTTCATTATGGACAGCAGCTCCTGACGCACAATCTATGGTTCCGCCAGAAGGCGGGACTCTCCCCATTGGGCGGCGGGACTGCGACTGCCTCCGCAGGAGGTAGCATCAAATATCAAGCGCCGAGAGTTATTGATACCACGGCCGCCAGAGTGGTTGGGGACGCGCCCCCACCGGCAGCAGCACCCCAGAAGGAGAGCATTTACGACAGCATCAAGTCTACCGCTGCGGCTGCCAAGGAAAAGATGGAATCCCGCACGCAAAAGAACACCGTTCAGCGTGCCATCACTAGGGCCAAAGAGTATGAGGCGAAGAGAGCTCTTGAGGAGAAGGAGGGACTCCTTGCCAGGCAAGAGATGAGAAGACTCAAGTCATCTCGCCGGGAGCATGAATGAAACCACCCTTAGTACGATGCATTTTAGAGGCACGGCGTTGGAAAAGAAGGGGCAGCGTCGGTGACATTCCCTTGCACTCTACATAAAACCTCTGGACCTCTTGTACCCCCTTGTTGTACAATATTTTTATCTCTTTTTTTTTATCGGATCCAGGCTTCCGTTCTGCGCCCCGCCCGAGAGGGTTCAACCTTCCGAATTCTTGTTACCAACAAAACGGGCAAGGTCGGCATCCTGGTTTTCTGGGACCTCCAACCGACACGGCACGGGATCGCCTATCGAGATGCACGTCGCCGATCCTTTTTGATGGTGAGATTGTGTGGCTTTGTGATGCAATTTGATATGTTCTCAACCCGGTAGTGATTGGGACATTTACAAAAATTGTGGAGAGAAAAAAACACGTCATGAGATGGTCCATTCCGAAAGCAGCAAGGAGCTGGTTCATAATGCCCTTTGTTTTTTTGAAGTGCGGGGGAGAAAAGGTCGGCATGGGGCACATGAAATCTTGGGGGATGGGATATCGTGGGGTTGAATATGTGGGTTCGGAGGAGGGCCAAGACGTGTGAATTGTGATGGGAATCCCTTTTTTCACATATCACATTTCCCTTTCCCCTTCCCATATTTATTTTCGTATCCACGGAATACAACCTTATTTATACCACGTCTAAATCCTTCCCAGTCTTTTTTCTTTTGGGTCTCTTCGCTTTGTGAGACAAGTTACGCCGCAGCCTCGTTTTTTACTTGTATGTAAGTCTATACATACTTCCCTTGATCCTTGGAAGATTTCTGGGGTATAAGAACGACTGGGATTGCCTCGCTTTGTTTGCTTGGTTCTTGGATAAACTCATACAATCCACAACACACAAGTTTTCTTTCAAACATACTCAAATCTCTCTCCACCTTCAAACTCAATTTACTCAACGCCAAAAACAAAAACAATTCAAAATGTCCGCCATCCAAAAGAACGTCGAATCCGCCTCAGAGCAATACTCCTCCACCTTTACTCAAGGACACCTTGCTCTCCCCCCGGCAAAGAAGTATTTGGTCCTTACGTGCATGGACGCCCGTATTGATCCTGCGAGGGCTTTTGGTATTGAGCTTGGTGATGCTCATGTTATTCGTAATGTATGTTTATCTCTCCCTTTTCCAACCTTATGAATCTGGAGAGAGGTGCTGATTGTGTGTACTTGTACAGGCCGGAGCTTCAGCAATTGATGCTCTTCGTTCCATTGTCATCTCTGAGCAGCTCTTGGGGACTAATGAGATCATCTTGGTCAAGCATACTGGATGTGGAATGTTGACTTTTGAGAATGAGGATGCTTATGGGGTTGTTGAGAAGAATTTAGGGTGAGTATTTTCTTGATAAAGTGTCTTTTTTGGGAGAGAGTCCCTGACTGGGTTATTTGTAGTGCCGAGGCCGTTGCTGAACTCAAGGCCAAGAACTTGGACTTCTTGCCGTTCCCCAAGCTTGAGGAGGCCGTTGAGAAGGATGTGGAGTTCTTGAAGGCTAGTAAGCTCGTTCCGGAGAGTGTTACGATTAGCGGGTGGGTTTATGAGGTTGAGACTGGAAAGACCAGACGTGTTGTTTAAGTTTGAGTAGGACAAACTTGAGCGTTCTTTTGGATTTTTTTTGGAGAAAGGAATAGTTTTGATAATTTGCGGGTATAATGTTATGGTTGGGCCGTTAGCTCTTTGCGAGTTTATTGATGTTATTGATTTCCACGGTTGGATTCATGTGATGGTTGTTGTTTTCTGGCTGTAATGGGTGGTTGTTGTATATGCTGCAGTCAAGGATTTTGAGTTCCAACTGCACTGGGCTTCAATCTCCTGTCCTCATTGTTTTGAGTGTCAAATGCTCGTCATAGCTTGGATGTGCTGCCACAGATAGTGACTTCCAAAAGAGACTCGAACTCCTTTCCAATCTTATCCAATCACCAAACTCAAAATGTCGGGGCCAATCAAACCATTCCAATGATTGGGCTCGATTCTCCATCAATCTATCTGTCCTGAACCCAACTGGATATTCACCTCAAACCCTTTTTTTTGTTTTACAATTATTGTTCACCACCACAGTTTCAAGAGTCAGCAAACCCAAACAAAATGCGATTGATCAACACTAGATCCTTCCGTATGGAGAGTTTTGACCCAGATCGCCACCCCTATGCCATCTTGTCGCACAGATGGGGAGACAATGAGGCAACATTCCAGAAGTACCAAGAGTATCAACAAGGAAAACGAACCGAAGAGAATTTAGGCGGCTTTTCTAAGATCAAGGGTCTATGCAACTAAGCAATGGAAGACGGACTTGACTGGGCGTGGATTGATACCTGCTGCATCGATAAGACATCAAGCTCAGAGCTTTCGGAATCCATCAATTCGATGTACACGTGGTACCTCAAGTCGACAGTGTGCTATGTCTACATGGAAGATGTTGGGCCTCAGTTGGACACGGACAAACACCTCGATTCAAATGGTTGGGGTCCTGAGTTACAGAGATCATTTCGAGATAGCAGTTGGTTTATGCGAGGGTGGACCCTCCAAGAACTCATAGCACCGGCCCGGGTCGACTTCTATGCATATGACTGGACGGAACTGGGCACAAAGTTGAGCCTGATTGATGTGTTGGTTGAGATTACAAGTATTCCAGAATCCGTTCTCACATCCCCTGGAGCGATCAAGGAGGTGTGTGCGGCCGAAAGAATGAGGTGGGCAGCAAGGCGCATAACGACTCGAGAAGAGGATATGGCTTATTGCTTGTTTGGACTTTTTGGCATTAACATGCCACTGCTCTATGGAGAGGGGCGTAACGCGTTTGTTAGACTCCAAAACGAGATTCTCAGGACGTTGGACGACTACACCATATTGGCGTGGTCTTGGAAGAACGACAAGGCTAACAGGTCTTGCTGTATCAGCACACATCCTGCCGCATTTGATGATGTACAGCTTGAGTGGAGTGATAGACGGAAAGTTGGTTATTCAAGAATTCAGTTTCAACGACAGCCATCCATTCTGATTGTTGCACCCGGAGGGGCACTGTCAAATCATCAAATGAGGGACATGTGGACACCAACACCAACCAACCGCGGTCTTCAGGTGACGCTGTTTGCGCGTCTTGTCTCTGAAGGCCAACCTGAAGGTGAGATTACTGTCGTGGCTTGGCTTTTCTCAAATATCAAGACCAAGCCATTGAACAAAACCGACTTGGTCGGCGTTCTTTTACATCTGAAACCGATTGCAATTGGGGTCCAAAGACGATACCAAGAGACTGATTCATCCTCAGTCTGGGGTTCTGCATGTTCTGGATATCCAATGTCAGCTCGCCGCGCAGACCCCGAAAACTTGATACTGATATCTCCCCGTGAGTGGCCGGACTTGGTTCCGGTAAATATGTATCTACAGACTACCACAGCCATATCAAAGGTCATAACTTGTGTACCAAAGGGCATCCTGCAGCAACGGCTACAAAAGTGTATTATAACACTGTCCGGGGATATCCAGTTGGAGGAATCGCGGCCACCAGTCAGAACAGTGGCACAAGGAAAACATGAATGTCAATGGCGGGAGTTTGCCTTGTCTTGTGGGGGGAAATCCACGGTTCCCGCTATTGCTTTGTACTTCAGCCGAACTTGTACACCAGATTCAAGGGGGAAGAGTGGTATTGTCGTGATTGTGAACATAGGCTCCGACGGAATCCATGACACTTGTTATGCGAGAGAGCGCACCTGGCGGACTGCCAGAACTGTGGCAACAAACGATAAACGACAGGCTACCTTTGACGAGCTTGTCAGAAGCTTAGCGTGGACCGAGCCCGAAAGGCAAGCTGATCGGTCAGTCTTGGTGACCAAAGACGGTGGTATCTGTCGCTTGACTTTGAAGAGGAGGGCAGTGGATGATACGAATGTACACCTGTGTCTGTCAATTAGCTACAAGGCGAGATAGTGAAGAGGGGGAAATCCACATACATAAACCATACATAAACCATACAATATACCATAGCAAAACAAATACTAAAAGAACGAATGGACCGAAGGTCCACAGTACCAGATCCAAAAAAAGGTGTTGAATTGCTTGCCCCTCTGATCAGGAGTGGGTGATTACTACTGCTATATATGTAAAGAAAAAGGAAGAACTCATACTCTTTGTTCCTGCGGTAACCTTCCCCTCGAGCCCCTGATGCACGTAAACCACCAGGTACTTTTTACTTCCCCAAGCTAATAGTTATTTAGTCAAGTATACAACTGTAGCAGAAGACCTCCGAGGTCGGCCGTTCAAAGTTCCTTTCCTCACTGTATTTCTTTTTTTGGTTTTTCCCAAATATATCCTGTACAGAACCACGCATAGTCTTAGGCCTTAGTATTAAATATAGACCGCAGCAATGAGCGACCACTACCTGGACTGTTTCGTTTTTGTTTCCGACGGACAGTATTATCCTTGTTCGTATGAACGGCTGCTTTGGTTTCCAGTTCACCCTCTCCCGCTTCAGACGCCCGCGTCTCCCCCAGTTTTAAAGGCAGGAGCTCATCCTGGATTAAGGGATTGATCATAATTTTGACGAGCTTGAATGCATCTCGCTGACGTTGTATCCGCTGCGTTGGCGGTATCTTGGCCGCATCAATGCCAGAATTCTCCCAAAACCACTTTTTCAACCACTTCTCTTTGGCTTCTGCCGTTGCCTTGCGCTCGGTGGATCCAAAACCATGAACAACATCCCAGAATGTCGTGGCCAACCTGATCCTAAGGTGGAATCTGGGAGCATGCTCACCAAAAAGTGGTTTAAAAATCGCCAAGTCATGGCTGTCTGGATCGCGAATCTGTGGCTTCAGTATATCACGAAGATAAATGATGCCAGTTAAATGAACTCCCTCCACAGCGGCACTTGAGAACCAGGTGGTCAGTTGTCGGAGAACATGTCTTTCATTCCTCTCATGGCTTTGAATCCCCATCGTATCCAGTAGAAATATTCGCTGGTTGTTGAGACACGCTTCATAAGCCATAATGCTCTGTGTCGCTGAACCTCGAGAACTGGTGTCAGTACTGTCCGCATCTTCACGAGATCTGTTCGCAATGATAGACTTACTCGGCTTGTCGTCAAAGGCTACCTGAGCATGCTCGTTGAAATGATATATAAGGGTACTTTTCCCGCATCCGGTCTCTCCTATAATGGCCAACACAATCTCTCCCGGCCTGTATTCATCTCCATATTAGTTTCTCAACCTTCATTGTTCACACAGGCGCATAGCTAAAACATACCTCAAGCGTGGACGCTCGCATATCTCTCCTTGTAGTGAGATGTAAGCCCACTCAGGCTCACCTTGAATGGTTGTTGACGTCGTCCTCCCAGCACCCCGCACTATGACCTCGAGCATCTTGCGAGCTTCACTACGGCCCAGGATTCGTTGAACCGGCCTTTTATCAACACTGGGGGTATCCTTCCAGAACCAGTCTTCGAATAGCTTCTCGGTAACCCCAGCCCTCGCTATGCCCTCATCGGATAACTCGCTCCAAAAGGTCGTGGCCAGCGTTATACGGGATTCCTTGAAGGCATTTTGACCGCATAGATTCTTGAATTTCCTGAGTTCGTGAGTGTCGGAATCGGTGACTCGGGTCTTTGTAATGTTGAACAGGTAAATCAGGCCGGAGAGATAAACGTCTTTTTCAGCTGCAGCGGAGAGCCATTGTGCCATCTGTTGGAGGATGTAGCCTTCTTTTCGCTCTGCATCGTTGGTGCCGATTGTGTCTACAAGGAAGATCAATTTCCCATTCACGTGGGCTTCGAAGGCTGTAATTTTATCTGTTTCTATAAGTGTGTTGAGTATCACAGTTGGTATTATCATCCTGTATAGAAAAGGCATATAGGTATACACGTACTTGATTCGGCACCATAACCAATCTCGGCATGTTCATTGAAGTTATGGATAAATGTGCTTTTTCCTGAGCCTGTCTCGCCCATAACTGCGATTACAATGTCACTAGGTCTGGTCGATCCGCAATGGTTCAAGTTAGCATGTATTATGGAGGTACGGATTTGAAAAAGCTGAGAACACACCTTAGGCGTGGCATCTTACAGACTTTCCCATCGAGAGTGACGTATGTTAAAAATCCCCCAGACATGTTGAATGACTTGTTTATTTGGTCGCTGCTGGGAGTAAAGGTAGGAAAAGGACTGGAACAAGGCAATGGGATGTTTAGAGTATGGACTAAAAGGTGATCGGTACACCGAAAGTATCTGTATTGAACAGAAACGGCCGGACGGAGGAAGGGAAACCCACAACCAGAGTCAAAACGTGGAAAATGTTTGTCGGGCTCGAAGAATGCCAAGGTTGCGTGAGTTGGGCTCACAAATTTATCATCCAATAAAACATAAACACACAGAGGACAATACTTTGACCTGGGTCACACCAATGAGTGATCATACCACCTTCAAAGAACACAAATACATTAATCTAAACAAGAGAAAAACAAGAATTGAAACTCTAATCCACACCATCACTCCCAGTCTCACAACCAAGGACTCAAAGACTTCATCGCTTTCCTCATCTGCGCAATAGCCTTCAACAAATTCCTCTCTGCCGACCTCAGTGCCCTCGTAGCATTAGCCATTGATGCAGCAAAAATTGCATGAAAGCTCCATCTAAACGACAGCGGCCCAAAGAACCTGACACTAGCCGAAGACGTAGTCGTATGCGTCGTGGTCGTAGTGACAGTCGATCCAGTTCGATGTCGTCTCCGATGTCTCGGCTCAGACTTATACTGAGGCCCAAAGTACGCCTTGAGTAAGTCCTCCATAGTCATAGTCAAGAGCATCAGATCCTTTTTTTCCTTTTCCATCTTGAGACGCAACTTTTGTTCGCTTGCAGAGATTTCCTCCTCTGCTTCTTTGTCCTCTTCCTCTTTGGCTTCCCGGTATTCCTCTTCCAACTCTTTAAGCCTCTTATCAAAAGTCTTTTGCATCTCCTCCTTGTTATCTTTGATCAAATTCCCGGCCTCAGTTTCCGCGATCGTCTTGCCATCGGCCAACTCCTCCTGGAGCTGAAGAGGAGCCGGGCCAGGAAGCCCGGCAGCCCGCGCGGCAATCAACTCAAGGATTCTGTAGGCCTCCTTGCGGCCCGTGATGCGATGAGTCTCTTGCCTGTTGTGTATTGGCGTGTCCTTCCAGAACCAATCCTCAAATAATTTCTCTGTGGCCTCGGCCCTCGTCTTGCCCTCATCGGATAACTCGCTCCAAAAGGTCGTGGCCAGCGTTATACGGGATTCCTTGAAGGCATTTTGACCGCATAGCTTCTTGAATTTCCTGAGTTCGTGAGTGTCGGAATCGGTGACTCGGGTCTTTGTAATGTTGAACAGGTAAATCAGGCCGGAGAGATAAACGTCTTTTTCAGCTGCAGCGGAGAGCCATTGTGCCATCTGTTGGAGGATGTAGCCTTCTTTTCGCTCTGCATCGTTGGTGCCGATTGTGTCTACTAGGAAGGCTTGTTTGCCGTTGATTTCGGTTTCGAAGGCCGTGATTGTGTCCGTTTCTGTGATGGGCCATATGGTTAGCAAGAGTGCACACAAAATCATGATACTGAAACACCAAAATTGATCAAAATGTTACATGTAAGAGTAAGCAAGAGTATACGTACTTGACTCGGCACCATAACCAATCTCGGCATGTTCGTTGAAGTTGTGGATGAAGGTACTTTTCCCTGAACCTGTCTCGCCCATGACGGCGATTACAATATCACCGGGCCTTTGTGCAACATTCGTTTTAGCAAAAGTATAACACCGATACCTATTCTATCCAGGGAATAAGACATACTTGAGACGTGTCATCTGACGGACCTCTCCATCTCTGGAGACATAGGTCAGGAAACCTGTAGTTGGAGGGCCGGATACGTCTGGCATTGGAAGGATACTGAAAACTGTCGTAGTGGTGGGTGAGAAATATCTGAGTAAATTATGTTAAGGATAATAGGCTAAAAATTCAATCCTGTCAAACCTGATAAGTCTTGCGGAGGTGCGGGTATTTATTGCATCAAAGCTCTTTGAGGCTCTCGTGTGCCTTATGCTCTTTTGCCCAATCGGTGAAAAGGTTCTGTAAAGAAACCCAAGGCATTTTCAGTGTTTGCTGGCAGTTTGATCACATGGATGCCTTTCGTGTAGAGAGATGTAGACTTAGTTACCAATGGTACATGTTCCTTCATTACACCCGAGTCCCACTGAAACAATATCAAGGAACTCGAGCAGGCTGCTTGTTGGCATGATAAAAAGAAGAAAAGTAGACCTGTGAAGTATTTTCTGGCCAGGCCGCCAGGGTTGGAGTCACTAACTGCGTGGGGATCATGTCAGGACTGGGGAGCAAGCCTGAACGGAGTCAAGATAAAGTAAGAGATACACAGAAATGGAAATGAGTGCACAGGATCGGGTAGGGTAGCCGTGTAACATAGAGAGAGAAACTTGCAGAACTGAATCCTGGAGCACACGGAAACCCATATCCGGCGGTCGAAGTCATTTGCCACATTTCAATATTACTTGTGCTGTTTTTTGCTGCGAATCAATAACGACAACCACGTGGCCAATTGCCCACGGAAAAAATTTCCTCGTGGCCCAATTCATGTGTGTAGACAAAGTGAAACATGCAAAGACTTGCGTTGGGCCTCTGGGAATTGCCAAGACTCATTGGGCACGTTTTGATGTTGCATACACCGGAGTACCTATTCTACACAAATGTGCAAAACAATACCACCTTGTTCCCCCCACGTTACTTTTTGCACCAACCGGAGGCTGGGCTCTTTCACCGGTGTTTACAGGGTAACTGATAAGAAAAGGCTTGTTAACGGAGTGCCGGAAGAATGACATCATTCTACACGAGTTGCTGGTGTATAGGGCAGCAAAGCATGCATGTGCTCCCCCAGCCCGCGGAGATGTCTGCGATACTACACTACCTGAATCATGCGGTTTCAAATATAGTTAATGGACGGTCCGAAGGAAGAGGAAAGGGAGTCAGGTTGCTGTTGAAAAATTCCCTGATCCAGGTATCAATCAAGGTACGCCTGGGTTAGGGTTTAGTATGAATCGGTGCCCAAGGGAAATAGGCAGGAAGTCGATCAACCCGGGAATCGAGACTTTTTGGGACAAGAGGTTGTTGATATGACATTTGTTCCTCCACAAAGGAACAGTAGTCACTTTAGCAAGTTGGTCAGGAATCAGGACACCATTCGTCGAACTCACCGCCATAAAAACAACAAGATAGACAGATTAAGTGGTTGAAGTAAGTCCAGTCTTATTAATGACGTGAATAATTATGCTACTTGACTCCCATTATTTCTTTTATTTATATACTTGATCGCTTGCTAGTTTCTTTTTTTTTTTGTTTTTAACAAGTCGTCGGGGACTGGCGTGTTTCATATATATCCTCAATCACCTTTCATATATGCCATATCCATGGGAACAATGTATCATTGAGAACGAATCTTCTATGAATGGACTATTTCAGTTAAAAAGTCCATATGCGATGTAGGTCGCTAATGTTCGCAGCTCGCTATAAACAATCTCCTTCACTTCCCTTTGACTTCACGCAAGAAGTCTTACACAAACCACCAATCCCATCTCTTAAAATCGCCTCCCATTACCAGTCACCTCCCCCAACATCCCTATCTCCCTGCTCCTCCACCGGCAATTCGTCCCTATCCCTAAGCGGGAAATACCCTCTCCTCAACCCACAATCCCTCGACTGCCCACACTCACAATAATACCTCCTCTCCTTACTATCATTCCTCCAAGTCCACCACTGTCTCTTCTCTCGACCACCACCCTGCAAAAAACCCCTCCAAAACCAATTTTCATCCTCATCAGACCAAATCAAAGTATATGAGTCCTCGGCAATCCTTTCTGGAACCCTAAACTTGATAACCTTTCCATCAATCATAAGCGGTAAATCGTTGACTCCCAAACCCAATTCTCGTCGAAGACAGCTAACTAGATTAATCTTCTCGGAAAGTACTACCGGAGGGAGGATATTGGATTTGTTCGACGGGGAAATACCGCCCAGCATTGCTTGAATAGCGACTAGTCTCCAAAGTGTACCTCTAGTCCATGGTGATGGTTTAAACGCGCGGTGGTCCTTGAGTTGTCGTTTGATGTTGGTCCAAGTGGCATTGACCTGATCAATCGGCGTGCGGCCCGGTGTTCTGCCAAGTCCTTCGTGGTTCCCGGTTTTGGTGTCTAGCCGGGCACCTCGAGCCATGAGCGCTTCAATTGCTTCTTTGAAATATTGAAGCGTGGCTGGTCTCGAGTTCATAATGGGGCCGTCGGGCTCTGGGTAGTTCTCTGGGTTATATTCGAAATCGAACCCATATTTTGTGCCTGCGGTCCAATGTAGTTTAGTCCGGGTGACGAGGTGGTGTAGAGCCGTCATACCCTCTGAGTCTTGCTCGTTGATGTCGATACTGCTGTCGAATTCCATGAATAGAGGTATCAGGTCGGCAATGTCCCAAGTAGCGGTCTTTTTGCAGATATGGATAAGAGACGACTCTGGGAGTTTTGCTCCCTTTTGAAGAAGTTGTTTGACGAGTCTGTAGCGGTGATGTCTGTAGTCTCGTCCCTTTTCGGTCTCGTATTCGGTCGAGTCATGGTCGGAATGACACTGGACTTGATCGAATTCCAAGTGGTCAAGGACCTTTGTCAACATGTCGGTGAGGGCCTCAGTGGTGAGTAATTCGGGATGATACGCCCCAAGCTCGAGGATGTCTGCGGCTTTGTGAAAGTGACTGCAAGGAGCTCCATCCAAAGCTCCGTAGGTCACCAGTTTCTCCATTGTCGACAAGTTAACGCACTGAGAACCATGCTCCAGGAGTGTTTTGATGCCCAAACGTACTTCTGTTACACTGCTGTGGCGTGAGGTGCACAGTTGGTCTATTGGTGTGACACTTTCAACCACTTCGTTGACCATGTGCTCTGTGTCCCGATTCTCGAGGAGGAATTTCATGCTTTCAACTTGACCCAACATGACTGCTCTGTGAAGGATGGAAGCTGAGACTCTCCCACACTGGCACGGAGCAAACTGCACCAACTCAACGCCTTGTTTAATCAGCTTTTCAAATGCTGCAGGCTGGCGACGGCATAACGCAAGGTGAATGGGATACCACTTGTGATTGCCGTGTTCGTCAATGTTGGGATTACTTCCATTTGTTCTGCTACATTGGTGTCCTTCGGGTTTGTGGATGGGAATACAACTGCAGATTGGGCCATTTGATGGTATAGTCGAACTTGCTCCCTTGTTCATGAGCCTGAGAAATGTTAGTGGGGTGAATATATACTTTTACGCTGATACTGTCTTACCAGTCAATGGCCTCAATTTGACCATGTATGACAGCGGCGTGTAGTGCGGTACCTTGACCAGGTAGCTTTGGCTTATTGTCAAATCGGTTGTAGACTGGTAATATGGTAGACAGTATGTTGATATCTGTACCGTAGTCTAGAGCCAATTCCATCGTCCTGATCTGTCCGGTAGTGGCGCCATAAATCAACCCTTTTCCTCTGAGGGCATCTCGACGGCGTAGTTCTCTAACATAAACCGCCTTGTGTCTTTTAGAAGCCAGGGCGAGAGTACTCAGATTGGTGATATCGAGGTAGTCAGCAATCATGAATAGCAGCTCTGTTGGTATTGTCGAAAGAGAAGGTTCAATTGGTTCGAATAGTGGCATTGAATCGTCCATTGTTGATGTATTGTATTTAGTTGTCATTGAATCTGGTTGTGTGGATTGATGGAGTATATATTTAAAGCTGAAGCAAAGTTGAGTGGGAGGAGGGAGGAACAGATGAATAAACTTTGTGGAAGGAGAATTAAATGTAGGTATTACACAGTTTTCAGAGGTAGGTGGGTCCATACAGGGACAGAATCATTGGGATGAAAAACCCATCAGGTATTCCGGTTTAAGTTTGTTGCTGCTGCTGTAATTCATAAACCCTAATATTTTCGCTGTAGTGTTCCTTCTTTGTATTTAATAAGAGGGTTCTTGGGCGAGTACCATTCAATCCGTCAGTCTGAGGTTTCTCCGGGGTCCATTTCACATCAGCCATGGCATCACAGAGTTTTGCTGGCCTGGTGACTGTGACCAGATGCATAACCATGATAATTCAGTAGGGCCTCAGGCTCAAAGTCCTGGTCAGTGGCATCAAATCATCGGGCATCAACTCGGTGGAAGGTGAAGTCCAGAATTAAACGTCTCTCCAAAGTGACCAGTGATTGAAGTGGACCAAATCTATCATTGCTGTCAAGATTCATCCCATCATCAAACCAAGCGAATCAATGACAAACACTCGAGCTTATGCGTGACCAAAGCTGCAATCACTGTGATCCGCTGTGACCCACGGCAGTTCATTTAATGTACAAACAATGCAACCGATAAAGTCCACGGTTCCAAGGTGACTCAGTTACAAGGAGGAACTTTCAAACTAGAAATCATGTCCGTCAACCTAGACAATTGGGCAAGTTTTCGGATTTACCACTGCAACCATGACATGACCACCGATGATGGCTCCTTGTACTTATGTGCTAGGAGAAAGGACTAGAGAGGTAAGGAAGACGAGTTACTCTGTCTCACCTGTGCGTGAAGACTCGAGGACCACAACTCGATGATTGAATCTGATGCTGCAGGGACAAACATCTCGAATGACTCAGCGAGATTTAGTGTTTCTGCCTGGTAAATTTGTTGAGGTTTAGGTCGTTCAGATGAAAAACCCACATGAGATAAACCCCACTTGTAAGTCCCCTTTCCCTGTATCTCTTTATTGGGAATAAGGTCTTGCTTTGAACACATAGCAGTGGCAAGTGCCCTTGCCCTAACCTCCAATTTCTCATCTTTGTCCTATGAATGTATCCCACGAGATTTGTTAGCATTACTGTGCTTGGTTTCGCAAAACTTGGATTCATGTCACACTCTTACAGTATACAGGTCTCACGGTTCCAGCAACGTAAAGTACCCATGGTTTTACCAATCTAAATTGTCACCTCTTAGAACTTACATGGCAGTGAAATGTTATAAATCATGATGAAACATTGAATGAATAAATATCTGAAGTAGGTACCTCTGAGAAAAGACGACCGAGCAAACAACAACATAGATAATCCAAAGCCATTCTGGTCTAACCCCATGTATTTAACCCGCAATCAGTAGTACAGTACCATAAGTTCCGCTCGAAAGATTTTAACCTGTTCGCCCATCTCCTCAACCATGGTTGCTGGCAACATATTTCCGGCTTCTTGAGACATACTATCCAGCATTGCCTTGAAAGTAACCATTATCCAAAGCTTGTACTGATTTCGTGGTACGTGTGGCCCACCGTAATCATGCCTTTTTGAACCGACGTCTTGCCAGAGCTGGACTTCTTGTATGGGAGTCAGACCACGTTCATTATCCGTCAAATCCAGGCGAGCTCCAAGTGACACGAGCTTGGAAACCATCTTGGTGAACATTTGGAGACTGTAAGTGCAAGACCCGTCAAGTTTCCCGTAGGAAAAAGTGTTGGCGGGTGCCCTCACGAGGTAGTGCAAGGCCGTCCTACCATCATCATCCCTCGCATTGATGTCGGACCCAAATTTGACAAACAATGCGATAAGATCGCTGCAGTTCTTGTCATAATGCCAACTACACAGTGCCATTAGTGGTGTTTGGTTGTGGTTCCACAAGGGTTTGTTGCCGGCCCCGTGTTCCACCAGGAATTTAACCAGATCTTGACGGTACTTGTTCCACCCCTGGGGCGCCTTGATTCCCGGCTCGATGATATTCATCAGCATCAATGTCAAGGTACGATCCTCGGTATCCTTTAGAACGTATGCACCCAACTGGAAAACGGCCAACAGGGCGTGATATTGGTGGCAACGGGCGAGTCTCAATAATCCTTCGTTTGTAAGAGGTTGCGCTCCATGACGCAAAAGAAGAGATATGCCGGCAGAAATTTGATCCCTCTTATCTGAATAGCAGAGTACCTCGAGAGGTGAAAGTCCGGTGGGCAAGACAAGAGAGGACAGCTTCTCCATCCCAAGCTGCTCAATAGTCAACTGCATGCTTTCGACATCGCCGAGATGTGCTGCTCTGCAGAGAACGGGATCATCAAGATGATCAATTTTGTGAGGTGCCGGTGTCGTCGCAAGAAACCGAAAAGGCACCCCTCTCTCCAGGAGGCGGCGAAAAGCCTTGGGCTGTTTATAACAGAGGGCCAAGTGCAACGGGTACCAACTCCAGAACGTATTTTCACGGGATGCCCAACAGCCCATACACCTAACTGGAGATGTAGGGATGTCACAAGGGGAACAAGTGCAGAGCCGGCGGGAACCGATTTCCGCATCTGCCCCATGATCCAACAGCCAATCAATAGCGTCACACTGTCCGTACATGGCGGCGAAATGAAGAGGAGTCCCCCTTGCGCCAACTGGGAATTCGGCGTTTCGTTCGAATAAATGGTTCAGTTTCCCGTTATTGTTGAGAGCGATTTCCAACGTTTCTATCTGGCCCTTCTTAGCTGCCCAGACCAATGCCCTACCTTCTGGGACATCACGGCGGTACAGAACGCTGGTGAGGCGAGCACGGTTTTGTTTGGAGGTGGCGACGAGTGAGACGAGATCTTTGCGGTCGAGCAGGTCGCCGATATCGAGGACAAGCTCGGTCGGGAGGTCATAGAACCAGGCCATGGTGGAAGAGCCCGGCACGAATAATCCCAGCCTGACGCGAATGTTGTCCGAGTCTGGCGCGAATGTCTGGCGCGACTGGGCCGTTTCCAAATTCTATTAAGGAGTATTCCGTAGATAAAATGGGAGAAGAAAGGAAGAGATTTCCAGTGATAAATTTTGGGGGGAAATGGGTTTTTAAATGGCTCTGGTGGAATAAAATTTAACATTTGTGGCTGCTCACCAAAGTGGGTGAACCGTGGAGATTCAAAGGTTGGTTGCATCATCGACCAGAACATGAATAATTACATGAATAATTAATCAATGACGTGAAGGTAATATACGTAATAGATTGTCCACCGACGTTATATAAAATTACAATGAGCCACCACCATCTGAATGTAGAGTCAGTTCAACGAGGTTTCTTCAACAATATAAATAGAACCGAACAGTTACAAAAAAAGGGGAAACGCATCAAAAGGGGGAAAAAAGAAAGGGAAAAAAGACAAAAAGACAGAGAGAATGACAGAAGGGGAAAAAGGCTCACCAATAACAACAACACTCCCATTAGCATACCCAGCCCTGACAGCATACAAATAAGCCTCCGCAACCTCTTCCGGCCCAGCAACAAACCCAACACTTAATGTCCTCTCCGCCTCCTCATAAATCTCCTTCTGTTTCTCCTCATCATGTCCCAACTTCCCCAGCAACGGAGTCCTAACCAAACCCGGCACGACCGTATTCACTCTAACTCTCTTTCCCCTCAACTCATCAGCCAACGCCGCAGTAATAGTGATCAATCCTCCATTCAACGCCCCTCCTATTGCTGCTCCCGCTTTTGGTCTCAATGCTGCAGCTCCAGAGGTTAGAGTCAGACTTCCTCCTGGAAGGATTATGTCATGTTTGGCAATGAGTTTAGCTACTAGAATGCTTCCCCAGAATTTGACACCAAAGAGGGATTTGGCCTCGTCGAGGTTGGCGGAGGCTAAGGGACCACGGACTATTTTGTCTACAGAGGAAAATATTATGTGGTCTAGCGGGGCTAAAGATATAAGAAGTTGGGTGAAGGAGGATTCGTCGGTTACGTCGCCTGTTAGACCGTTGATTGTGGTGTTTGGGTAAGAGGATGAGAGGGAAGAGACGGCTGAAGAGACTTTTTCTTGGGTGGAGGAGATGATGGTTATGTGGGCGCCGGCGGAGAGAAGGATTGAGGCGGCTCCGTAGCCGATTCTGGCTAAAAGAGGTTAGTTAGAGTAAAAAAAGGGGTGGGCGGTGTTGTGTTATACCCAGAGGAACCACCGATGACGGCAATCTTTTTGCCTTGAAGTTTGTTGGTAAAGTTGGACATGACGACTGATTGGTATTAATTTTTTCTTGTGATTTTCTGATTTGGCTGTTCATCTATGTTGGAATCGTTGCTGTTTATAAGTTTGACGTGAATGTTTCGAAAATGGCGTCTTTGTCAGTTCGGATGGCGAGTGGATTGCGCCAGATGCACTTACGGCTCCGGGGCGGCTCCGAGTCCCGGCTTCTGTTTCCTTGTGTTAAATGACCAAATCCATTGGGAACACAGCTTCATGTTAAGCAAGAAAAAATACTGCAAGAAAATAAAGATATCACTAGCTACCCAAACTTTTAAGAAACATCATCCTCTCTGGTTGGACTTATCCCGTCAGACCCAAACCCCAACCCCTTCAAGAACCCTGATCATACCCTCCCACCCAATTGCCCAGCAAAGAATCACAACTAACCCCCAAAAATGTCAGCATAACTTTTCCAAATCAACCCTACCATGAGAGAGAGACAAAAAAAAAACTCACCTTAGCAACAACAACCCCTCCCCCCTCCCCCCTTCCCACACCCAAAACATGCTCCATCTCCAACCATCCAACCTGCAAAACCTCATCCCCCATATTCCTCCTAAAAAACCCTCTAAAAAACCCCGTCGCCTCCAAATCCCTATGCCAATACCTCTCATCATCAACATCCTTCATAAAAACTTTGCCTTCCTCAGTCAAATTACTTGCCTCAAACACAAACCTCTCCTCGTCAAACCTCGACTCCTTTGAAATCAAAAATTTATGTCGATGATTCCCACTTATTTCCCTTGCAATTTTAAGGTGAATTTCTGTCGGTTGATTTCCCGCAGAGTTTGGCCAGTTGAGTGGAGCAGGAAAACAATTTTTTGTATACCTAGCTATTTGAACCAGAGAAGTAATTACTTCAGCCAAGGAAACCAACCACATTCCCCGAGGAAACCTAGCAAACATGTGCATAAATAGTGTCCCAAACAATAATCGTTTAACATTATGAGATTTTCGATGTGCATGATGGATTATCGTCAAGCCGGTATTAAGCACAGGAATCGTGATCGAAGGGTCAGAATCATCGAGACCGGGGATAGGAATCAATGAAGCAGAGACAAAAGCTGCTAGAGCGCCAGTCGAGGATACTCGAGCGGTTACAATGATTTTATCATCTAATGCGATTGGGGAAGAAGTGTCGAAGATGTTGTATCGAGGTAAAGGATTGAGGTATTCGACGGCAAAGACTGAAAGTTCTTTTTGGAGGGAGGATTGTTCGGATTCGGGGAGACGGAGGCCGGGGTGCTCGTAGCAGGTTATTTCGTAGTCTATTGTTGTTGAGGAGGCCATGGGGTCGGATGCTATGAGGTCGCACGCCCGTGAAGGAGAGACGAAACTCGGGGATCAGGGAAAGGGAAACAAAAATTATGCTGTTCGTTTGTTGAGGACAGATTTGTGCGTTTACATCCCCGCGATCCCCTATGGATGAGTGGCTTTCTTGGTGATATAAGTGTCTCCTGGGCCCTGGCATTCCGATCAAGACGCAAGTCTGGGAGGATCCACGACTTAATCAGCGAGCAAGTCACATACCTCACAAAGATAAGCAAACTAATCCGAGAAGGGCAGATTTCCTATTTCCAGACGTCTGACCATGCATGTTCCAAGACGAAGGGCTGAGTAATCGCAGAATAAATAGTGTGCTATGTAATAATTTAGACGTATTGGTAAGAAAAACAAAACATGTGGCGTAGAAAATACATGTCTGAGAAAGGGGGTGCCGCTATGACCAAACGAGACACTCAACAATGTTCAAATACACCCCCCTTCTCCATATTGAGAATTATTCATCCACGATCCAGGAACTTTGTAAGACCGTGAGAATCAATCGGCTATCGGCGTCGGTGCAGGTACAGAAGGAAGTGGGGGCGGAGGCGGCGGCGGCGGGGAGAGAAGGAACTGAGGATTGATTGAAGCTGGTTGTTGTTTAACTTGACTTCCAGATACCACTAGTGATGGTAGCTTTTGCAGTCTCGTTGTGGTGTAACTGCCGGGACCTGGATACTCTCGTGGTCCGTTCACTACTGCCACCGGAGGCGGTGGTCGAGGATTGCAGTCTCCAATTCCATCACTTCCCATGTATATCGCAGTTGCTGCGGAGCCAGACCTCTGATGCACCCGCGGGTGTTGATTAATTCTTACTTTTCCATCTTGCTGAACAGCCAGCCCAAGAACTGCGGCTGTAAAGTAAGATTCGGACTGAGATGCTCTCGGTACAAGTGTCTCCTCAAAATGTTGACTACTTCGAGTCTGGGCCTCGTCACTCGGCACGAGCTTTGGTGGCCTGACAGGAATCGGTATCGGAGATGGAGCTTCGAGAACGTATCGCCTCGTTCGGTAGAGCCTCCTCGTCTTACTCTGGCTAGACGATGTTGACCCACTCATATTGCTGCTCGATGACTTTGACGGCATGTTTGGTCGATGGCCAATGGCAACCCGTATTGTCCTGCTGTTGTTGCTGGAACTATCCGAAGTCCTGCTGCTTTTCTCCTCGACATCCCCAGTACCTAAAACACCTTTATCGAGGTCTGAAGACGAAGTCCACGGCATGTCAAACGGGCGGCTGGCCATTTGTACAACGCAGAGTATCACAAACCCAAACACGAATCCCACAGCGCAAGCAAATATATCCACGTCCAGTCGAGCAGTCTTGTGGCCTCCTCCTCCATGATGAATTCCAACAGCAACCGCAATGCATGAAGTGCTCCACATTAACACGGCAAGACGAATGCTGATGATAGCCCAAGCATGAAGCTGATGCTTGAACGAGGGTATTGGCGGGTCGAAGTTGAGATAGAGACTCTCGCCTTTCTGGGCCGCCAACAAATGCAAAACAACGTAGAGGAGGGATAGGAGGGACTGCATTGGATGGCGCTTGGTCAGTATCTTGTCTTTTGGTTTGACTGAGAAGATACTCACGGAAAATAGCACGAAACACTGGGCAATTCCTCTTCCCTGTCTTTTCAGGTCATTCATTGGCCCAAATACAACACCCGAGAGCGCGACTCCAATGATAGATGCAACGCTGAGGGACAGCAATGATGCAAGCACCAAAGAGGGGAGCAATCCCTTTTCCTGTCCCATGTAACTGTGACTTTGGAGGAAAGAAGAGGTCCCCGTCATGATCACCAAGAGCAGGATTGGGTGAGATCTTCTGGGGAGTTTAGTTATCGCGCAAGAACAACAAAATGAAGAAAAACGCAGGAGAAGGTAGGATAGAGAGAGTGGTTGAGTCCCTCAACTCCAGGGAACTGATCAAACGATGTGCGCATGGTGGCCAGAATGCCCTGCCACCAAGCCGTGTTCCCCATCATGGCATTGAGATGGCATTGAGGATGCAGCTGAAGAGGCTGGGGTGCAGGCTGGGAGTCGGGAACTGGAATGTGAGCGTCTGGAATGAGGGCGTGGGGAAGACACCAAAGTAAGACACCAAAGACTCTTGGGAGGCAAATGTCAGCGGCTAACTGTCAATCTAAAAGTTGCAAATGATACTTTAGATGTTAAAATAAATAAAATGGCTGCAATTAGAAGTATAAATGGACAAAAAAAAACAGCAAGTACAAAAGTTCGTAGCCACATTTCGATTTCCAGGTAAAAATTGGGCAAATTACTCATCCTCGCCCACTCGGGCACCCTTCTGGCCAACCCACCCCTCACGTTCAAAATACCGGAAAACGAGATTGTAATCCTCAAACTCGTGAACAATACGATCCTTGCGACGATAACCCTCAATTGCGTCCATGCGCTGCTTGAGAGCTCCCTGGGCCGAAAGAGAGATGGCAGTCTCTGCAGCCTCGGATCCGGCTGGCCTGTTCTTCGCCTCGAACAGGGTGACGGTAAATCGACCGGGCTTGAAGATGTTAACCACATGTTCCACGACGTCCGAAGTCTCGCGGCCATTCTGACCGCCTGGGACATTGGTCTCAAAAGAAGCAAAGGAGCAGATGGGCTCAGGCGTGACGTGAACGGTAAAATAGTGCGCGGCCTTACTGGCACTATCGTCGGTAGACTTCTCGGGCGCAGGAACGACACCGTTAGCGGAGAAACCGCAAGGAGAGAAAAGATAGGCATCAATGCGTGCGTCAGGGTAAATCGAGGTGGGATAGACGCCGGACAATCCACAACCGTCAGACACAACTGTGCCAAGAGCGTGGCCCTCGGTGGTGAGGGCTTCAATGGCGGCCGCGTCGGGCTCGGGGGCGTTTTTGACGTCAGAATCTCCTGATTCCTCAAAGACAGAGAAACTGGAGTCTCCCTCGGCGGTGTCGGCGGCGTGACTGTGGATGTCACCTAGACTGTCGTGAGCAGAGCGCCTTGCTTCCTCCACCTTGGCAGGAATCTGCTTACAGGCCATCTCGCTCGCCTGCTCCAAGTAAAACTGATTGGCAAGCTCTGGATCGAGATCCATCATCAGGACCTCGAGAGTTTCATCGTCATTCTCGTCGACCTTGCCAGAGAATGGAGCGACAATTCCCGTGGGAATTTTGAACGTGCGAGCAGGGCTGCCGCCGTTGCTCGAACTAGGAGTCCTAGGCGGTGTCAAAGTGACATTGGTCGGAGAGGTCATGTACAGATACCAGTGATCGGCATTCATACGACCTACCATATAGGCGCTGCCGTTCTCAAACATGTCATCCAGGAACTTAACCTCCTCCTTCCAGCTCGAGTGGGGGCCATGCTGACGATGCGGGAAGAGAAAGTTTTTGCGGCTGTAGAAGACACGGTGGGGAGTGGCTGCCACGCCAACATTGTCGACAGAGTCGGCATTGTGGAAGGGGAAACCAGCATCGACGGCCGCGATTCGCAAAAGGCGACGCAGACCCAGCAATAGCGTCGTCGTTCCGCAGGTCTTGAGGATAAGCTTGTGAGGGAAAACGAACATGCTAGACTCGGACAAGAGGTATGCGTCGACGTGGTCGGACTTGATGATGGACAAGACCTTGCAGTTGACCATATCAAGCATGGTCTCCCAGGTAGCAGGGTCGACTGACTTCAAGCCTCCCTCCTTGACACCGGCTGGCAGAGCCTTGGGGCTGGGAGAGAACCAGACCTCAAGGAGCTTCTCCGGGCCCTCAAAAGCATTGGTAGAGTCCAGATCGGCAGCAACCTCATGATTAATAGTCAAGTGAGGAGTGCCCTCCGAAGGGGAAGTGCCAAGGGCATAGCCACTGGGGATCTCAAGATGGACCATTTTTTAGGTCAACTAGAAATCCAAGTGTATGTTCCCCAACGAAAACGTCCGCGGGACACTAGCTGCCGCTCAAACGAACCTCACGGTACTCGCTTGAGAGAGTAGGCCCACAGGAATGTGGTATTTTTGTAGAGGCTGGCGTCGCCAGCAGCAGTGGGAGTATAGATTGGTTTCCGAACGTCTCGCTCGGGGACGTTAGGGAGGTCTAGCGCGGAGGGGAAGGTGGTCGAGCTTTGAGAACGGAATCTTGGGCTCGGTAATCGGGACTCGCTTGATCCAGTATATCGAGAAGAGTACAACGGCTTAGTGATGATCTGAATAGACAATGCTATCTGGGTCTGGAAGGAGGCGCAAAAGTAAGTAGGCTGGCGGGAAAGAGGTCGAATAAAAGGTGCTATCCTACTTGGAGGGCTTAGACAAGAAGCGCAAAAGGTCGACTGAACTCATATAAAGACAATAAGAGTCGCGGGTATTGTTAAAGATGTCTCAAAAGTCTGTCCGCATCTCTTTTAGAACCCGGGAGGATCCTCAGTGGAAGCGATAGTCGACAGCGACGGCGGAGAAGGACGAGGAGGGAGGAGGGGGATTCGTGCCAGTCAGGAAAATTTTGCGCAGCTCGCGCTGGAAGCCTTCTGGGAGCCGAGAGGCAGTATAATTCCAGGAAAATGATCAATTGCCAAAGAGACCACAGTTGACAAGCTCAAGAAGAGAGACACTCGCAAACCTGGTGAGAGATTTTAAATTTTCTGATGTTAAAAGTGGGAGGTATCCCAGCAATGGCGGGGCATAAGATCCTGTCGGTTGGCGTTGCCCATGCAAGCTTCTGGTTGCCCCGCTGTTAAGCATTTTAACCATTGATCCCTGGGAGCCCTAACAAACGAATTGAGACAAAATCAAGCATGCAGTGCAACGTCGGTATCTGCATCGAAAATGCACGTTAGGTATTCCCAAATTTTGCATGTCTGTGAGAAATTATGAACAAAACGGAATACTGTCATGTAGTTAACTGATACGTTTGCAGAGGAAAAAAAAAATCAATGTGCAATGGCATTCTGCCTCCAAGTAATTTGTTAGTATATATACCTAATCAAGTAATGACCAAACAATTCCTGGCCTTCCGATTGGTCGATACCCTGATGCAAAAAATGAGTTGACATCTCTGCTGCCACTTTCCCGTTGCAGAAGCCCTGCATAATGATTTCAGGAACTTGACAGATGTCAGAGTGGCAGGACTTGTTTGGTTTATCGGATATTCGATCATTTTGTCGCATTGTTTAGTGAGCCACGTGAATACTCCGTAGACATTGTGTGTTTTCTTCTTGCTGTGTTTCAGGTTCAGGGTAATCACATGTCATTCAACCACGCAGCTTTCAATGTGAGACCAAAACATTATCATTATTACGGCTTCTTAACTCTTCCAAACTTAAAGCACAGACAAACTGATGGACTATCTTAAAGGAAAACCGCGGCCATGACCCCAAGTACCGTAGGGAAAAGCCAGGAAACGGGTCCCCTTATTGACGCACCACTGTTCTGAGCCTTCTCGCTTGCCTCATTGCATGGGTAAATATCCATGTTCAACTTTTGCTTCTTGTTGACGACCCTATCCAAGTTCCTCTTGACGGTTTCCTGATCACACAGTGGAATATTGATGATGGCAGGCAACAATTTGTCGTCTTTGTCCAAAATAATGTCCTTCCACAGAGACTGCAATGCGGCCTTATCCTCCTCGGTCTCTGGCAAGCTGCCCAAGGCGCGATTACCCAGCTTTTCGTGCCTCGCAACGACACTGGCTGCTATATCATAGAGCGACACCAGGGGTAGATTTGTGATGGTCGAGTTTGACTGGTAGGGAAACTTGACCCTGCTAACGCTGTCGATCTCTGGCAGGAAAGAAAGCGTTTCTGGATCTCCCTTTGCGTCCCGGAGGTAATAAAGCCTATTGTTGATACAGAATTCTGAGGTTCCGTTAGCCACCTGGCCCTTGGGGATAGATGTGCACGCCGCGTTGAGGTCGAGAAGGACGGGATGCGACTCGCGGAATTTCCAGAGGAAGGGGATCCAAAACGATTGCATCGTCTTCAACGCCAGCAAGGAGGTGTCGTTATTGGAAATCCAATTGAGCGTAGTCAATCTCCCACCGCCGATTAGCTTTGTGAGATAGTCAATGCTGGCGTCATCACCATTCCAAGCATGCGAGATGCTCTTGTACGCAACATTCTCCATCCACTCTTCGACGAAATCTCTGTAGGTGTACCACCTGCTTTTTTCTTTGTTGTACTCGACGGATCTGGCGAAGCTAAAGTCTCGCACTGCCAGAACGGCATCTTCTGCCTCGGTTCTGGTCGCCTCATTGTCACCATAAACCCAGGGGTTGAGATCAAAGGCTAATACGACGGTTAGTCCTACCATTCAAGAAATACCGCAAAACGAGAGGAATTCAGGAACTTACTCTTCTTTAATAATATCGCTTCAAAGCCACCAGCAGCGCTATGCAAATACGTATTGTCGGGGTCCGGGAGATTTTCCACAATCGCCTTTTCATTGTAGTCACGCCATGAGATATCTGGCTCAATCTCGTTCCCAGCCCACCTGATTGTGTTATAAAACTAAAAGCAGTCACACTACGGTTAGCAAATGTCCATCATTCGAGAGAATTTTACTCTCACCTCCTTAATCTTGGTGAAGGACGCCGAAAGGACAAAAACTGCGGGCTTCAGTGCGGTTTCATCATCGCACATTAAAGATTCGGTGGTACAGTTTTGTGAGTATGTGAGCTCGAATTCGCATACTGGTCCGTTGAGCGTGTCTTTGACGACGAATTCCCTGAAAGATGTAGTATTTGTTTTGGAATCCCTGGCAACCTTCCATTTGTCGACGGCATACTTCCATGCTTCGTCCGCATAGAGGGCATCCCATATTTTGAGTGGTGTCGACAAGTTGCCCGAAGGGCCGAGGGCGCAGGTAATGTTCATCCATGGCAAGTTTTCGTCGGTGCGTGCCGATATTCCGACCGGATTGGCGATAACGCTGGAGGTGGTCGCGACCAGAGCGGCGAAAGTGGCTTGCCTCATGATTGTGGTTTAAACGAGGGTTGGTATAAAAACGAGTGGATGGACAAGGCCGACGTTCTGGCTGCTGCTGACAGTCTCACGGGAGAAGCCATCACAGATATATGTAGTTGCGGCAGCATGATGATAGTCCAGTAATATAAGATGAGCATTACGACCTAGAACCAACAAGGGAAACGATATTGTCTTGGTATTATGGAGCATCTCAAGGCTGTGTACCAATTTTACTCCACGATGTAACCCAATGGGGTGTTGATTCTTGAAGGATTGGCTGGGCAGACTTGTTAAGCTCGTGAAAAGATCAATTCGGTTAATAGGCTTCCAGATTCCATTTGCTCGGCACGTCTCAAGAGTGAAGAAGACGAAGTCCACGAGACCAATACTCCAAGTTAGGCCGGACGGGCCGTTACGGCGTGATGACATCCCCAATCCTTCCACTCTCCAACTCCATGGGATGGCCATTCGACAGGATTGATTCGCTGACAAATCCCCTGCCAGTCCGGCAATCGGCATCTGGGTGGGCTAGCAATCCTTCGCGAAAAAGAACGAAAAATGGGAAATGTCAAAAAAAAAAAAAATATAAAATGGGAAACACGCTTTTCCTCTCAGCTCGCGACAGTTACCTACACTTCATCCCCAGACCGTTTGTTGAACATTGACGATGGCCCTGCCAAGAGCGGCCCATTCCCGCTACAGGGGCGGATCTCCTTGTCAGTGGCGTTCGTAATATTTCCGCAAGACATATCAAATCGTACGTATTCCGTACCTGCATCCTCATGTAAGTATCCGTTCGTGCTCGTCATCATGTTGCAAAAGTGTTTCAATATTCAATTAGCTTTTTTTAAAGATCCGCACGAGTCCCAGCTTCCAAAGTTCCAACCAAAAAATCCTTGATCAGTCATCTGCTGGTTTACCATTTCATATCTTGCAGGTTTTAACAATTTTTAATTGTCCAATGAAGAGAAAGAGTGGGACTTTCTCCAACCACGAAACCGCCGGGGTCATTGTGTTCCCCAAAACCCGAAACCTGGCGCCGCATTTCGAAATGTAGACCAAAATTCCATCCCTCTTTTTTCGTTATTTGCAACTTCGTCGCGTCTCAACCACGCCTTCTAATTTCTTTGCTCAATATATTCACATCATTGCTTGTCAATTGCTACAACTCTTTGCTGGTGCTGTTTCTTGTTTCCTTCATGCTTGACATGCCGCAAGGCAAATAGGGGTTAGGTGGTGCCGGGATCTGCGCAACATGACAATTGTCAATATTCCGCAATGGACGATCCATGGGGTTCACCATGGACAACGACAGATATAGACAGCAGCAAGTCAACCACCTCACAGCCCTCGTCCGATCTCGCGCCCCCACCTCGCGCATTCCTTTCGGGCGCCAATTCGCCCCGAATACCCGCCGTTGTAGAGCCTGCGCCATGGGGAGAAGGTGACGATGGTTTCGGGGATTGGGCAGCAGCATCAACCTCTCCGTCTCAGTCGAGATGGGGTGGTGCTTGGGCTGTGCCGAGCCCCAATCTGTCTCCGGTAAAGCGAGACGATGCTTCTGGCAGGTCAAGTCCAATTGCGTGGCCTGACACCATTGCAACCACCAAGCCTGCGAACGGCTCTACCGTGCGACAGCCATCGCCCGACCCGTGGGCTAGCGAGCTATCCTCCCGCCGCCGATCCATCCATCATACTTCCACCCCTCGATTAGTAGTTGACCTTGATTCCCCCGTTGATGATATTCGATTCGAACCGCTCGAAAATGGCGAATCCAAGCTCGACTTGGTTCCGGATTGGGATATACCAGACATAAAAGGGGAAGAGCCAGAAATGTCCCAGACCAGCACGGAGGAACCGGTCAAGGTTCAAGAGGAGGAATCAACGCTTAAAGACGAAGAGGAGGAAAAGAACAAAGATCAAGAAGCATCACAAACAACGGAACATGTGACCCAATCTCGGTCATCCACGCCATCGAATGCAAATACAGACCATGA
Organism: Podospora fimiseda; assembly: GCA_033297215.1. Lineage (NCBI taxonomy): Eukaryota > Fungi > Ascomycota > Sordariomycetes > Sordariales > Podosporaceae > Podospora > Podospora fimiseda. The sequence goes on from MU865390.1 coordinate 59,923, forward strand.
TGATGAACACCAGGATTCGCCAATTACATCTATTGACGAAGACCTCAAGGGCCGTCAACAGGAGCCCGAAAAACCCTCTGGCAAGGTGCAATCCCTCGTTGTAAAGTTTGACGGGTTGGCCAGAGCTGCCAGTCAGGAAAGCCTGGTTGTTCCCACAACTAGTACTGAAAGATCTCACAGTATTGGAAAAAGTGAAGCGTCGGAGGGTGCGGCAGATTTTGTTAATTTTGAGGATGCGGCAGAAGAAGAGCAGACCACAGAGACCTCTAACGTCGAAAGGCCTGTGACGCCACCAGCCCAAGCACCAGTTCGGCAGGAATACGCCCAAGTCCCTTCTCCCAATAACGATGCCGGGTCACCCGGGATACAGTCACCAGCCAGTTTATACAGGGGAATTACCTTTGATGTAAAGTTAGATGATGTCGAGAAGTTATTTGATCCCAAAAAGCTTGCCACGGCGCCTCCCATCATTGATATATCGGATGAAATCCCAGAGCAGATCATCAAAGACAGCTTTACCGAAATCTCGGAACGCAAGACTTGGTACCGGATTTCACGCTTCGGCTCGTCTAGAAGGCACAATGCGGCAGATGACGAGAGCTACAGACGTATTATTTGGTCTACCTCGACGGTTCGCGATGATGTGATCAGGGTTGTGCGTCGATGGATGGAAGAGGATTCTATTGCCGGCCGTGTTGCTTTGGGAGGAGGCATAGCAAAAACGCAAAAGAACATGTTTGGTTGGGACTCATCTGCGGAACCTATCGCTCTGGATGCGGTTTTTGGAAAGAAGAAAACACACTCAAGATCAGCGTCCTTAAAACATGTTCGGGTTTCTGCGCTCGCGCCTCCGGAAGAGGACAACGGCCCCAAGACATCCTCATCCTTGTGCGGTCCTCCCTCCCAGCCTTCGATTATAACGCAGCCTCCCGTAGCGTCATTCGGTTGGAGCATAGCCTCTCAAACTCAAACACCAACGCAAGCAACTGCACCCGGAATTCCAGCAGTCCCATCACCTACGACCCAGGTGTCAGAGCATACACAGCCAACGATTCCCTCAGCTCCAAAGACAGTCCCCGCACCTTTGGCAACGAAAACAGAAGCCGTATCACAAGAACCTGTTGGGGACGATGACGATGATGATGAATGGGGTGAAATGGTATCTTCACCAGTGGAGTCAAAACATCCCGCGCCCGCGTTTCAGAGTCTGGGCAGCGCTTTGGGCGATTCTCCGACATCAAAACAAAAAATATCTGCACCTTCAGCCTTTGCGGAACCAAAGATTGAAGTCGGCAATGTTCCGGTACCAAGTCCCAAAACTTCGACACAAAACGCTGATCCATGGACAACTGCCGACTTTTCCCTCTTTGACGCCCCTTCTATCAAACCTGTACCATCAAACGCGGCGACTGGTGCCGTCTCAAACAATTACTTCTCAACCGCAGAGATTTCTGTGCCACTCTCCATGGCCGAGTTACGGAGCTCATGGGAAGCTGCGCTACCGGTTCCTGGCTCATCCGCCATCCCGCAAGTAACCCAAAGCGCCATCGAGCCAATCAACACTCGAAATAACAATAACGACAACGAAAAGGAAGAAGAGACGGCCATGCGTATCATTGCCGGACTCCCGGATCTCTCATACATGTTGCGCTAAAATAGTTCAATGTGATTTCCGTCTCCCACACGCAAGATGTGGATTGTATCTAGGTAATTAAAACAACGAGTGGTGGATTAGTGTATATGTATTCTCAAAGCATGGTGTTGGCGTTTATTTCATCTTTTATCTCTTCGGGTATGGCTATACGATGGTGTTTGGACAATGTCAACAGGCCGAATGCCAGCGAATTTTTTTCTATCAAGTTGAAGTTTTCGTGTCTCTTTTCTTCTCACCTCCGGAAATCTCTTTCCTCGGGGGGCCAAGATATCTCGGAGTCGCGAGCCAGCGCGACTCCTCCCACACTGCTAGTTTTCCTTCTCCGCGCTCTTCCCCCCACCTCGACTCCAGTGCCGTTGAAGAATGCCGGGGTTGTGTGGCGGCTTGCCGACCTGTCGTCTCCACACTGATGGGATTTGACCCCGTCAGCCAAGAGGCCAAGCAACTACCCCAGAGTCTTGCAAAATCCGGGGATAGCATTCCAGAGGCATTGGATTGTTAAAGCCGAATGAGCGTATTCAGCACGACCCTGTCTAGACCCTGAGTGTCCTCCACCTGCTCGCTCTCTCACACATATGCGCGATGACTGCGAAAGGACTGTCTATTCCGTCATTTTGCATTTCCGACAACCGAAATGGATACTCTTTGCCAACCAACGTAGCCGTCGATGATGGGTGTCTTGTGGTGATATAAACTGTCCATGGTCCTTCTCTTCTACCTCTTCTCTCATCATCAACAAAGCCATCATCTCAGATCATACACAAGATGGCGGTTGTCGGCTTGCTTTTAGCACCCTGGGCGCCAGTCGCTTTAGCGGTTGCAGTTGTACTTTATTACGTCTACCCATATCTCATCACATACCGACACCTTCGAAGTATCCCAGCGCCATTCCCTGCTCAATTCACCAACTGGTGGCTCTTGTTGGTCTCACGCCGCGGTGATCGAGCACTCACAGTCGATGCTCTTCACAAGAAACACGGTCCTGTCGTACGACTCCAGCCCAATCATGTCAGCATCAACGATGACCAGGCCATTAACATCATCTACGGACACGGAAATGGTTTCTTGAAGTCGTAAGTTAACCTCATTTGTTCCATCCATCAACAGAGTTGCTAACGAACACCACACAGAGACTTTTATGATGCCTTCGTCAGCATCCGTCGCGGCCTCTTCAACACCAGAGACCGCGCCGAACACACCCGCAAGCGGAAGATTGTCTCCCACACCTTCTCAGTCAAGTCCGTTGCCGAGCTTGAACCCTACATCCACAGCAACCTGGAGCTCTTCGTCCGTCAGCTTGACAACCTCATCTCCCGTTCCCGCAACCCAGATGGCGCCGCCCACCTCGACTGCCTCAACTGGTTCAACTACCTCGCCTTTGATGTAATCGGTGACCTGGCCTTTGGTGCCCCATTCGGTATGCTCTCCTCCGGTGCCGACATGGCCGAAGTTCGTGCCTCCCCCGACAGCCCACCAATCTACGCACCGGCCATCGAGATCCTCAACCGCCGCGGTGAAGTCTCTGCTGCCCTCGGCATCCTTCCCGCCCTTAAGCCCTACGCCAAGTACTTTCCGGATCCTTTCTTCTCTCAAGGTCTCGCAGCAGTAGAGAACCTAGCCGGTATCGCCATCGCCTGTGTCAAATCCCGTCTCGATAACCCTCCTCCAACTGGACGCAAGGACCTCCTCCAGCGATTGATCGACGCCCGTGACGAAAAGGGAGAACCTATGGGTCGCGAAGAACTCACCGCTGAAGCCCTAACTCAACTCATTGCTGGTAGCGACACCACCTCAAACTCCTCCTGCGCTCTCCTCTTTTACGTCATGCGTACCCCCGGTGTAATCCAAAAACTCCAAGCAGAGTTAGACGCCGCTTTGCCAGCTCATATCGACGTTCCTACCTTTGAAATGGTTAGAGATCTTCCTTATCTCTCTGCAGTCATCAACGAGACTCTTCGGTATCACAGCACTTCTGGAATTGGCCTCCCTAGACAAATCCCCTTTGATTCGCCCGGTATTCACATCAATGGACATTATTTCCCCGGAGGAACTGTTTTGAGTGTCCCTACGTATTCGATTCATAGATCAAAGGAGATTTGGGGACCTGATGCGGATGAGTTTAAGCCGGAGAGATGGGCCAAGTTGACTCCTAGACAAAAGGCGGCTTTTATTCCTTTTAGTCATGGACCTAGAGCTTGTGTGGGGAGGAATGTCGCCGAGATGGAGATGAAATTGATTGTTGCTACTTGGGCTAGGAGGTATGAGGTTGAGTTGAGACAAGATTATATGGATTGTAAGGAGGGGTTTTTGAAGAAGCCGTTGGGGTTGGAGATTGGGCTGAAGAGGAGGAGGTGAAAGGGGAGTGATAAAGTCTGAGAGTTGAAGATACTGTATTTCATTCAGTAATGTATGCTATTTGGGAGAGATATTGGGTGCATTCAAATTTATTGCTCTTTATGTGTATCCCGTTGTCTTTTTGATTTCTGTATAAAGTATCTTTCCGGATATTTTTCAGGCTTCTTGTTTGTTCCCTACCTTATAGAGTTCAAGGTTACATCTCAAAGCACAGTGGCACACATATGGTCACGATAATCTAACCTTTATTTCTGGCTTAGGTTTTATGAACAGAATCAAGTTGAGTTCTCACTGACCAGGAACGAACGGTCCGGAACTTTCTTTTCTGGGCATTATGATTTTTAGCTCGTAACAGCATTTTTTAAACCTCCAAACCTTTGAGGCTTTCGTCTATGAGAGGTGTGATTGGCTTCCGGATTTGGCACACTAAACTTTGTCCTGCCATTTCTTGAGACGCTGTGCCATGTCGGTACAGCATTTTTTTCAACCTTCAAACCTTTGAGGCTTCCTTCTTTAGGAAACGTGATTGGCTTGATGTCTTTGGCACCCCCAACTTTATCCTGCACTGTTATATCCGTGCCCCATTCTTACCTCTTGCACCGGTCTACAACATTTTTTAAACCCCGAAACCTTTGAGACTTTCTTCTAAAAGAACGGTCATCGGCTTTCATCCCTGTGGCACCCCCAACTTGATCCTACCTCTGTTCTTGTGTCAGAGAGATCCATGATTGGTATATACGTGACATATAAGCAATTTCTTTAACAGGAAAATGTTCGAAGCCTTCCCTCAGAGCGCGATTGGATGAAGTTTGGATCGATTGTTTATGCATGATGCATGGATAAGTATATTTAGGCCAAGGCTTCCAACAACTCACCTTAAACAACTATAACGGAACGCAATTTAACGCAACGTAACACAACTTGGGCTTCTCAATAGGCAATTTAACGTAATTTTAACTGTTAAGTTGCGTTGTTTGCGTTGTATACTTTTGGTAATACCCGGGTCCCTGTATTGGGGGAGGTATTAAAGCGTATTCAGGGGATGCCGGCACTGAAACCTTCGAAACTTTCAATGGCGGCTGTGTGTACAGGCCACTAAACGGTGCGTGCCCTGGCTTGGCAAGTTAATAACTTCGTAACGTAACGCAATTTGAATTCTTAGTAACGCAATTTCAGCCAGAATTATGTAACTTAACGCAACTGAGGCCCAGGTTGCATTGAGTTGCGTTGTTGCAAGCCTTGATCTAGGCCATCCATGCATATATACAGCATTTTTTTGGAATCCCAAACCTTTGAAGCTTCCCTCTACGAGAAACGTAATTGGCTTCATCCCTTTAGCATCCACAAATCTCTCCTGCAGTTTTAAAGCGCCAAGAGCGCCACCAGACCTCTATCCCTGTGCCCGACTGTGGTGAGTGAAGAACTGGTGGATGTTGGTGGTGATATTTGTGATTATTTGATGTGAGTTTTAATCTTGATATTCGCAGTTTATGGCATCTGAGCACTAGGTAGAAGTAGGTAGAAGTATTGCTCGTACTCACATTCACAATTGTCACGACCCTAGGTTGTGACATGTCATGCGACATGAAATAAGATAGATAGATTAGATAGCTGCGTGGAATGCAGCAAGTGGTCTGTGCGCACTGCACTCAAACCTCCCACCTGCAAGGAAGCCTTCGGCTTCTTCCTTACACTCTTCAATCTAGTATTTTTCGTACTAATCCTCGGATAACCTGTGCCATTGCCGGGCCTTTTCCAGGACCGTCACAACAATTTAAATTTTACTGACCGGTATGGAGCTTTTCTTGGATATTTCACGTCGTATTTTTCTTTTTAGTGAGTTCCATTTCTGGATGGGTGCACATTTGAAATCACTCTTTATCGCAATTTCGGGTCGGCGGGAATTTTCGACTCGCACAGCATTTTTTAAAACCTTAAACCTTTGAAACTTCCTTTTATAAGAACGATGATTGGACCCATGCGCTCGTGGATCCAAGTTCATCCTGCACCTTTTTATGTGCCAAGTACGCCGCTGGCTGTTCACCTGTTGCCCGACTGAAGTGAAGATCGATTATATTCTGAGTTGTTAGAATCAGAGGACTTAATAACAAGATTACAACAATAGATAATGCCCTTAAAAACCTACGCTTAATAACATTTAACAAAGTGTTTTTGGTCTGCGAGATAAGTCTCATGTCTGTTAAGCAAACTCTAATTTTTACATACAAAAAACGGCTCTTTCTACTACCCTCAATAACAAGGTTGGGTTTTCCGTGTCAGACCGCACGGCTCCGGTGTGAATAATCGTGATCTTGCCAGGTTCCTCGACCATGGCCTGATAGAAGTCGGGCAAACGGGAAGAATGCATTCCAGGGATATCGGACAACCTATCACTCATCACAGCGGCTGAGATGGCTGCATCCGAGTCCTGTATGGCTTGCTTTCGATGGTCAATGATTGGTTGGGAACAAAATCACGTCTGCAATATTTCGGGGAGGCCTCTTCTCTCTTCCTGTGGTGGGAAATTTGCTTCCGAACATATATAACATGGGAAGGGGCATTTTCAAGCTGACGTTGTGGACTTGACAAAGAGTTTCACGTCCTTCATGACACAAATCATGGCCCTCGTAGGGAAAGAGGTTCAGAAGGTGAGCTTCACATTAAAATAATCTCAATCCCCACCAAGTCTGACATGGAAAGCAACCGGAATTCGCAACCCCCGGTCTGTGGCACAAAGCCTCCGAGTCACTCACCCCCAAAGAACGAGAACAGTTGAAGATCACTCCTGCCGAACTCGAACAGCACCGTCTCGACTACGTCATCAAAGTGGTGGAACAGAAAAGGCAAGAGTGCATCGACAGGCAATGGACTCTCTTTACCAATGAAACAGGCGGCCAGGTGCGTGTCAGGGAAATATTGGGGAAAGTGGTGGATTGGGCGGAAAGGTTCAAAAACTTGGCCAACACAACTTGTTCAATTTGATCCCACACATGCCGCCATTGCTTGGGTAGCTATTCGTGGTGTGCTGTCCGTCGCAACAGCACAGCAAACACCGAGGCATTCACCTCAATGGCCGAGAGCATTGAGGCCATTTCGAGAATCATCTTTCGATGCACCCGGATCGAAGCTCTCCTTCTCAAAACACCATCCAATCTAGTTAGCCAGCTGGCCGATGCCATTCTCCGGCTTTACGAGACATCCCTCCGATTCTTAGCACAAGCTTCAGCACATTACAGCAAAAACACTGGGAAGCGGTTCCTCAAAGTAGTCTCCGCTGGCAGGAAGGCTTTTGTAGAAGAGCCCATGCTTCGGGTTATCAAGCAGGAAGAGGAGGTACTGAAATTAGCTAATCTTGTCAATGCCGAGGTCAACTCATTGCGCTTCGACGGGATCGATGCCGGTATCAGACAAGTCTTCGATGACAACCAACGGCACGTCATTGAAAAGCAACGCCAAACACTTAGGAAGTGGATCAACGGAATCAGCACAACCAATACGTACGAGACGGCCTTACAAAATCACCACGATGGAACCTGTGAGTGGGTGTTGAAGGTTCCTGAATTCCAGAAATGGAAATCCAATGACCCCCCAAGATTCGAGTCCCAAATTACTCTGGCTCCATGGCCCACTGGGATTCGGAAAAACGTTTACATCGGCCTGGATCATTCGACACCTGGAACACCAGCAGTTAACGTTATCCTACTTTTTCGTCGTCGCTAAAAATCATAGTACCCGAGATCCGTACGCCATCCTGCGGTCTTGGTTGGCCCAGCTGATCGAGCAGCACACATTCCTTGTCGACACCATGATCGCAATTTATGAGACAAGGAAACGGGAACAGTACGCAACCCATCTCGGTCTCTAGGAACTATTTGCGACTGTCGGTTAGACTCTCAAGGGATGTTTATTCGTCGTTGATGGATTTGACGAGTGCGGTGATATTGATGCTGGTGCTGGATATCACCACAATGAGCCGAAAAATTTATTTCTGAGAGATCTCATGAAGTACTTTGCTGAGACAGCTTCACGAGTTCTCGTTGTTAGTCGCGATGCACCGGATATTCGAGAATGTATCAGCGAAGATGACCCCGCTGGGTTGTCTGCGGAGGGTTCACGGCTTGAGCGGCTTGTCTATGGGATCACGGCAAAGGACACCACATGTGACATACAGTCATTTTCAACATCGATGGTGGAGAGGAGACTCGCATCAAAAAACTCAGAGTTGAGGCACCAGATCACGTCCCAGGCTGTGGAGCGTAGTCAGGGAATGTTTCTGTGGATTAAACTACCTGAGCGAGAAATTACCGTAGGAAAAAACGCGAAGCAGCTCAAAGAAGCCGTTTCTCACATGCCCTCCGGAATCAGTAACGCATACTCGCGAGAACTGGAGAGAGTTATCAACCTGGAGTCAAGTGAAAAGGAACAGGCTGTGATGATATTTCGATGGGTTCTTCACGCTTCCCATCCCTTGACGGTCAAAGAGCTCGTTGAGGCTGTTGTGGTCTCGGGTCAAGATTTAACCAGCTATCCTCACGATGAGCTCCCAGACTGCTGGAACGAGTGTTTCGTCGATTCAGCTTATGTTGATGAAATGATCTTGAACTCATGCGGATCGCTCATTGAGCTAAGATCAAGTTCGGAAAACCAAAACCTGGCTGACAAGACGGTTCACTTTGTTCATTTTTCTCTCAAGGAGTATCTAATTGCAATATATACAAAACCTCAACTGCATGACCTCGCTAACCGGCTAGGCCTTGGTCCCCAGCACGTTGAAGGAGAGCGTATAGACAGAATCTGTGAGGGATATATTGAGTTATACAGTCGTGCTGGCTTGGACGAGACTGCCAACCCCTTCTGGTGGTATGCTATGGCAAGTCACTCCATTTCCTTAGACGATGCATCTGCTTTAGTTTCTTTGCAATCTCTTCATTCATAGTAGTCTACTACTGAATTCTGACAAAGAGCAATAGTTCCTTGGCTCGCCTGGCACTCGAATTCAGATTTCGGGAAATGGTTACTGGGCACCAGATGCAGAGACTCCGACGGTATGGAGCGTGAAGATTTGTTGGAAGATTTCGACGCCGCCCCCCCATTATTTCATGTGGCCCAGTGTGGCCCAGGGTTCCTCAATTTGCCCTCCCGCGTTTTGATGTCGATGGTCAGGAGACATCGCCTCTATATCCCGACACCAGTTTCTCGACGAATCTTGCTCTCCAAAGTGTTCGGGCTTCAGTATTATACTCCCTGTGTAACTAGCTATGTGAATACTTCCAGTTTCAAGGAGGTGACTCAACCAAGATCTCAGCCCTCCCAGTACTCTGATATCCCTCCACTGCCACAATCTGAAACAGAATAGTCCCGATATCGATATCCAATTTTTTCCAGGCCTCAAAGTGACATCCGGTCCTTACTATTCCTCCGATTCGCTTTTGCTTGCGCTAAAACCAACAAACAAATTGTCAGCATCAATAACTCTTTTCAAGATTGGAGGTAGGTAGGTGTACTCACAATGGAATAAATCCTGGTAGGCATAGTAATTCCCGGTGGAGAACCTCCCTCCCACCACCCTCTCCGGTATATCTCGTAGTCTCCGTCGTCGCAGGTTACTTCTCCTAGTTTCTTTGCGGTGGAGGGGCCGGGGTTGTAGGTACCGTGGTAGTCGAGGATGTAAAATTCGTTGTATGGGTTTTGGGTCATGCCGTAGATTGCTATGTACTGTTTTTTTGTTAGCTTTCAGGTGCAGTTGGTGTTTGTTGTGGTGGATGCTGAGGAAAAGAATTTGTAGCGGGAAAATAAACAGTCAATAGGAAGGCTTGTTGTTTAGGTTATATCCCCAGTCAAACTTTCAAGGCCCTTGTCTTGGTCGCGGATCTGCAGGTTTCCGGCTGTTGGATGAGGTTGGTTTATAAAAGGGGGGTAGGTAGTACATGGAAACCGACGGCATCTACTTCGAATTTGCCCGAATATTTGATTGTTCTGTTTCTGTTGTTAACGAGTGGATAGGTAGAGAGAAAAACCCAGGAATGGTATAGGACCGACAAACCGATTTTTCCCATCTTCCCATCCTTTCCCTCCGATAAAATTTCCTCCGCTTTCACGTGTGTTTGCTTTCCATATAATGGAAAATTTTCCACCGGGGAGGTTGTTGTAAGTTGCTTTGTGGACTCCGTCGGTCCACCACATGTAGTAGTAGCCGTCATGGTGACCGACGGAGTTTGGGGTTTGGGGGAGGTCGTCTTGTAGAGAATGACGTGGGAGGAAGTCGGAGCTGAGGGGACTGGCGAGGAGGGAGTGGGAGAGGGTGAGGGACGTTAGGAGAAGGGAGGTGAGAGTTGGCATAATGGGCAAGTTAGCTGGGAGATTCTATGGATGGATGTTTCGAAGTAGCTTCTACTCACGGATGGCAAAGGATGATGTCGGATTTGTATATTTATATAGGCAGGTAGCGTGACATGGAACCAAATCTTCCGCTGCGGGATCTAATGCATCCCACAGCCGTTACCTGGAAGTCGGGAGCGAATCCTTCTCTGCGACCCAAGTATGGATGATTCTCCCGGGTAATATCACTGGCAGCTATCAGAGGTATTTTTCCTACTTGGCGGCAATTATAATGGGAACTTGTGTCGACCTATGTCAGTAGTATCTTCCGAGTCCATATCGGGTATCATTTGTCAAAGTCATCCACAACTATCAAAACAATAATTGTCACGAATGGTTTCATAATATCAGCATTTAATTTGATTTTTCAACACTACTGTGACGAGCTCGACGTCATTGTCAATGTACCTCTGATGGAAGCTTAGCTACCTATAGTCCATATGCCCCATCCCAAACTCCCCAGAGCCCTCCCAAACATTCTAATTATTGCGGTGCTGCTCGAAAAAGTGAAGGAGAGTCCACTTGAGCCAGATGAACTGCGAAGAACTCAGTTGGTAAAGGTTCTTCTGAACCTCATTGATCTCCACGGCTTGGAGATCAAGGCGCAAGGCCTCTAGCTGCTTCTGCTTTCTCCGGAACTGATGATTCTGGATCTTACGCCAGATGAAAGGAGCTGCGATGACGCCGGCTCCGACGACGACACCACCAGCAAAGGTAGCGCGAGTGAGGGGGTCGGAGAAAACAGCTCTCCGATAGCGAGAGTGCCTGTGCTGGAATTGATGTTAGATACCGATCCTATAATCATAGAGAAGAGAAGAGTACTTACAGGATGGCAGCCGGGAAAGAAACCTTGGACTCAAAGCAAGCAATGAGAGTCTGTAAATACCGCAATAAGTCCTCCATGGCAGCGAGGTTGAGGCGGGCCTTGTCTCCGGTAATCTGAGTCCTGGCGGCCAATCTTGTAGGGGAAATTTGACGGATTCGGCGCCATCGCGGGGGCTGTGATCCGTCTGTCACACGGCATTCCATCACTGAATCGCTCACAGTGTGCCAGGTCAGCTAACAGGACAACAAGCAGGCCAAGAAGCCTCAGTAGCCTACCAATATAGTAGGGCTCCCATGGGCGGCCGACTCCTGCACGTCCAGGTGCCCGAAGCACTGCATCTTGAAGGATGGTTGGTGAGGAAGGTCGGCGACACGGGATGGATCTGCATGAAGGAAGCAGTAGGACCTCTGAGTCAGAAGACCTGCATTCTTAGCAATCATGACCAAGCCCAAAGGAGGCCTCTGGTTGAGTGAAGGACCCAGGAGACAGTGGAAGCCATGAAGGGCTTCTACGGGCATAAGTAGGCCTTGATCTTCCAGTTCAGATTTTAGGAAGGCAAGGACCTTTGAAGCCATAACAGATTATTACATTGATTTGAATACTAGCCCTATTCCAAGCCCTTACCTTTAAGCTCTTGTCACACCGTCAGCGAGTGATGGGCCTTGATAAATTGGGCGATATTCTGGGAGGCCGACCAACAATGCTCCTCAAAACGGCCCCAGATAATCTTGCCCTCGGGGACCTCGGGGAACTCATTCAGCAATGTTCCCGGGCCAAGGAAGAGACGATCGGCCTCGTCGATGAGAAGGGGAGAATCCATGAGGTCGGGATCAATGGGAAGACTCAGATCACCGTAATGAGCCATGATGTTGAAAGGATTGAAGTTGTTTTTGTTAATGATGAAAGAGTGACAACAAGAAAAGCGATTGGAAGAGAGAGAGAGACTGTGTGTATAGGTTTAGGAATCAAGGAAAGGTACGAGTAATTGAAGCCTTTGTTTGTTGAAAAGGTTACACAATCAAAAGGCGTGGAAGAAAGTGAATGTGTGTGAAAACTTTTAGGAATGAAAGGAAGGTCAGTGCTTTTTTTCGTGATTTTCGCACACCTAATGATTGTGATTAGGTAGGTATTGCGATTGGCGCCGAACACAACTGTTGATTGGTCGACGGGGGTATTCTTGCATCAATATCACGCACTTTTACACAGTGTATATTTTCTTTTTGGTGATCAGACATCGCTATTTGTAGGCAAATAAATATGTGAATGGCTATTGTACCTGCGAATACTAGTACATGCGAAGACTAAGTAATACATCCGAACACTAGGTACTGTATGCGAATACTAGTATATTTCTATTTGCGGGTCGTGTGACTAACCCGCCGAAGAACTAGTCTAATAATGCGGCTCAATAGTAAGCACCTTTAACCTATACGGGGTTTATTCCTAGAGTGCCTATTGAGTATAAGAGAATGACTCATGTTAATGCTGTCCTCTGTCTTGCTACCTCTGTAGAGTCCCCTTCATTTAGAGCCTGTTATAGTTCTTGGAGTTTTGATATCATTTGTTTAAGTTGGCTCTGCTGGATAGAGTGTAGTTTATTTGGTAATGTCTTCGCAACCGTACCGACAATAATCGCAGAGACTATAGACCTAGGAATGCTATTCTGTAAGAGATAATGAGAAATAATGAGTTTAATTCGAGGAAATGAGAGTCGTTCTCATTGGTATATATATATATACATAAATCTCAGAACAGGATAATCATACCATTTAATAGGCACCGTGGGATATATATCCTCGGCTATAGGAGAGTCCTTATACTATGGTTATAATGTATAAACTTAACTGTCTCCTTTATTTATTTAATCAATTAACATATTATTAACCTTATCAAAAATAATGTGATTTAAATAATATCCTTTGAGCCAGGTGCAAATAGTATCCTAGTCTGATGCGAATGTTGTTTGAATCTGGCGTAAGTGTCATTTGAATCTTGCGCGAATGTTTTTCGAATCTGGTGCGAATGCTGTTCGAATCTGGCGCAAATGCTTTCGAACCTGATTCGAATGTTAGTCGAATCTGATACGAACGTTTCCGAATCTTGCGCAAATATTATTTGAATCTGGCCGGATTGAGCCGATTCCGGCTCGCATTTAAAGACTGTCAATTCACGCTATGACCCGATGACATTCTACACAATGGGTGCTTTAGATAAGTTAGTTATGTCTAAACCTTTTCAAGAAGCAAATAAAAACAGCAAACCAAAAATCAAATTTGTTCTATATGATATTGTTAGTTTTATACCTCAAAAATCTAACTGTTGGTGGAAAATATTATATACCTTTATTGAGATCTTTAGTCGATGTATCCTTCTCCTGCGAAACGTCGTTGGGGGTGGGGGGTATGTGTTGCTGATCTCCCTAAATCATAATGTCTGGCACTTCAAGAGAGAGTTGGGGCACTGCCATGAATCCTGCTGTATCAGGTACTCGAGGTGCTCGGTCCGATAGTACAGGTACCTAGACGGCTGCCTCCAACCTCGAGGTACCAGGACACCACTGGGTTTGTTTAGATGGTGTCCATTTATCTGGCCAAATTGTGCGTGGTCGAATTTGTTTGCTATCAGGAATTCTCAAAGAATTCCAAATAATGCTGATAAGAAAATATTTGAGAATTCTGAGTCTTTGCCTCATATTTGCATAAATGTGGTTGCAAGCTCAAAAAGCTGCCTAAGGTTCTTTGTAACCTGCCAGAAGGAGTTACTGTAGTTACCTCGCCATCTGGTTGCCTTTTGCAAACATTGATTTCGCAGCTCAGAGTTCCTGGCTTCCCTCTCACCTCGACCAGTCATTAGGAAATAGCATATCTATTGAACGCCACCATGGAGAAGATCATTGTAAGTAGTCATCGAGCCTACCTTTTCTCTACGAATGCTGATCAACTTTTCCAGTCTCCATCACAAACTACCACAATGGTATCAACCAGTTCCAACCTTCATCACCATCGCCTCAAGCTCTGGGTTTACACTGCCCGCAGACGTAATAATGCCAACAACCGCACTCTCGCCAAGTACATCAGAAACAAGGTCGATCTCAAGGAATGGACAGTCGCAGCTGTCGATCCATCTAAAGTCAGCATTGCCGGTGCCAATTCACGCGACAACTTTATCCCTCTTCAAGTCGACTTTAGGCTCTCTGAGAACCACAACAACCAAGTCACAGGCGCTGATTGCCTCGCCGATTTGAGGGAAATCTTCGAGGACGGACTAGTAAAGCCGGTGGTTGATAGCCTCAATTTCCCAGTCCCAACATCCACCTACAGGGAGGAGTACACCGGATGGCGCTTTACCCCGTTCCGAGTGACGAAATAATTCCAGAGGAAGTCAGCCACACTCACACCCATGTCAGAATCTTTAACCCGATGGAGCTCCAACGTAGGGTGTACGCTAAATACAGATTCGCACCGATCGCACCGTAACGACATTGTTCAAAATCATACGACCGGCCCTAACTTCTCCTGGCCTCGCGCATAATCTCGCAAATCTATTCTCCCAAGGTCTTGATACCTGGCTGAGAGGAGGACCTTTGTTTGCAGTTTGCGACTGTGTCGAAAACTTGATAGAGCACGCGCAGGTGGATGGTCTTGACGCACCCAACCTAAGTATCCACGAGGTATTGGGCAACGCCTTCTGTCGACCGGATGGCGTTGGTCTATAAGAGCGTTCAAGAATATCTTGAGATATCACAAAATGGGCAGAATAGGATTTTCTCTTTGATCTAACCCCGAGCACCATAGACCTGAGCCTCCAGCGGCTGTCTGAGAGGATGATCGCCCTTCGCAACGCGACCGTGTTCTTCGAAGCCTATAAAGACCAGATGGCTCCTCTCTGTGACAGAATTTCCCGGTTGAAGAGTGCCGGAACGGTCTTGGATAAAAACAAGCTCCTCATAGCAGGCTCCGTCTTTGTTCTTGCTATCGGGGCTGGGCTGTTTTGGTCTGGCCAGGCATCAGGAGCCATGGACTTTGCTTTAGACAACCAGCTACTGGTTGGGGCGGTCGGGAGTATGATGATCGCTGCTGTGGCCAAATTGATGGACGACAAGAACAAAGACCAGAGACTCATTACCGACTGTAGGACGCAACTCTCCTTTCTATTCTCCCCTTCTTTCTCGATAAAATGACTAACTTGAAGTTTTCAACGCCTCTAGTCAGAAACACCGTCCATTCTCTCTGCGATGCCCTCAGACAAGCCAACGTAGTAGCGACGGCAGCATTTTGCTCGCAAGTGCTCCATTTTCCACTCGACTCGAAGAATTTCCTATCCAGCGAGAGGGAGATCATTATTAGGGAACTGGGCGTGGATATCCCTATGGTAGGCGACGTCGGCTGTGGCAGCGAGCCCGTCAACAGAGCACCATGGAGAGATTCTGTACCGTCTATAAAGACTTTACGACGCAGAGAAAACGTGTACAGGAAGCAGCTACCACTTTAACAAGCGGCTTAAGTTGAGCAACGGAAGCAAATTGCGTCAGGGACCGAGGCAAAAGATTGGCTTGGACACGATCGGTACGGATGGCGACGGAGGGCGACGGAGCTGGAAGCTCTTGGAAAATGAGGCAAAAGCAGGAGTGTCGCCAACTAGGTACCTAGATAGACAAGCTGTACACTTAGCTTAAAATCATTCAAAAGAATTCAAATTGTTCTCTTTTGGCATTTTCACAAGAGTAATAGTACAACTCCGTCCACCCCTAGTACTCTACATGGCCTATTTTGATGATTATTAGAGGCTGATACTTGGAACGGAAGGGCCTTAAAAACCTTTTCATCAAGTGGATTCTACCAGATACAACACCTTGCTCTAGGTTATACTCACGTGATACTATAGCGATACAAGATCAGATAGATGTATTAGGGAATTTAGGGAAATATCCAAATGAGGTTGATCCTGAGCCACGTTTTGATGAGAGGTTTTCAAGGCCCTTCCGTGGCTCTTATTCTGTCGGCACTTAGGTGGTCTGTATCACCCGGCCACCTACCAAATCTCCGTTGCGTGAGCCAGCTCTAGTAAGGGCATGACTAATTGTGCTGTAGTCTAGTACTTTCCTGAATCCCATTCGCCTGTACAGAATATTCTTTGGGAAAACACCTGCTGAAAAGCCCATTCATTTCCTAAACGGCCATCTCAACTATGAGAACCCTAACCCTGAAACGACTTCCACTTCGACCTTTCCTCCTTTCCTCCTTTCCAACCGTTGTTGGGAACAAAATAATTAAGGTTTTCAACAAAACCATCAAACCGTTTAATTTTATGGTATGGCCATTCCTGAAAAGAACCGCTGACAGGCCGTTCAGGAAGCTTTTTTCATTACCACCGATCACGACCGATGCAGTCACAAACGCTTATCATCTTTTTCATTTCCCGATTCCCCCGCTTGACTCTGAAAATTCTCTGGGCTACCTCCCAGCCCTCTGCTTTTCTCACATCCGTTCCTCTTCTTAAACTGTATTGGTTGAACGCGTGTCCTGCGAAGGTCTGCGCTCTGCCCTTTCTGACGGGATGCATGATGTGATAATGCACGACGACGACGACGACGACGAATCATTCTAATTTTTGTTTCCAATGCCCCGCACCAGGTAAAAAAGTGGGCTTGATGCCATGTTGGGCACACACTGACATGTCGTGAGCCAACCCTGAGGATTCCTGCTATACTTCGTCTTGTGAATACCTAGGTACCTACCGATAAATCCACCATGGTTCTGTGCAACTGCAGCGCGTTACTCTTGGGGTGCAAGAAAAAGCCAAAAGCACCGCAACCACCGCAACCGAAGAATGCCCCTGTACTGCCGAGCCACGAGATCGCATCCACACCCAGTTCGATAAAACAAGGTCCAGGAGTGGAAGCTGAGTTTCACGAGCCAAATGAGCTGGTTATTCCCAATCCGTCTGCAGAGGTGTCGGCGGAACAGATTGAGAGGATTGAGTCTCAGGATTCAGCTGAAAGTTGTAGCCATGCGATCGAGCCCAGCAATACCGTACCTGTACACCCTGACACACCAACTGATCTAGTTTTGCCCGAGACAAATAGTTGCTGGTGCGTAGCCCGCAAATGTTTTGCAGAGAAAGATGCAGGCCTTTGGAAGAATTTCATGCACGTCGTTTCCAAGATATCGGCAACAAACATCCAAGAGTTCAGCAGTGACCAAGAGGCGTCTTTTGAAGGTGTGATGTTGGTGAGTTACATTGGTCCTGTTCCAAAGCCGACTTACAGCTGACCTGGCGTGCCTTCAATGTAGAGCGTCGTTGAAACTCAACTACACAAGATTAATGTGAGACGATGGAAGTTGCGATTTTCAGGGCGGGAGACTCCGGTCGAGTTGCGAACTCTTGTCCAAGGAATGGCAAGAGTGGCTCAGGCCACGCGTACAGGATGGACAGCCCCCGAAGCCATTGATCCCGTGATGACCGGCCTTCCTTTGGCGGGAGTAGCCGTTCTTGTTGATGTAAGCAGCCGTTGGTTGATCTGTGGCCAAAGCCCGTCTGCTGACCTGAAACCTCCTGCTGCTGCTAGCTCATTGCATCTGACACGTCTGAATACGAAGCGATGCTCAAGGGCATATACGAGGCTAATGATATAATCTGTCTTTATACCGAGATTGAGAAACGATCAATGTCCGTTGCGAGCACTGATGGGATTCGTCGTCGCTTTCGAGAAAACATGGTTGAGATATACGAAGCTGTCCTGCGGTTCCTCGCCAAAGCCAGCTGCCAGTTGGACCAGCGTACCGCTAAACGAGATTCGGGAAATGCAGTGAAGAAGCATGACTGGGTGACGCAGCTGATGGTTATGAAAGAATGCCGTGCTAGATGTGACAGGTTCATTCAGGATCTGCAAGGTCAAGACCTGCGACAGTTCCAAGAAAGAATCGAAGCGGCTATGAAAGAAATGAATCAGAATCTGGAACTGCTGCAACGAAGCATCAAAAACCCTGAGACCGAAAAGCTTATACAGTGGGCTTCGGATTTTGAGTCTGTTGCTCACAAGGCGCACCGGAGATTTCGCGATCTGATGTCTGAACGCTACGCAGACTCCAGCGGCGTCTGGCTGAGACAAGAACTCAAGCTCGGCTTGCCCTTGTTGGATGGAAAACGGGACCGGGAAGAAATAGAAAAGTTGGTCATTCAGATTCTGACCGAGAGGGCGTAGGGCATGTAAGTCAAGATGTCCCTTCAAAATTTGGTTTTGGGACATAGTTTAACACTTCCTTCTTCAGGTTCATGTGGGTGAAGCTGCAGCTCGAGAGAATATTTGGAGCCGGGGGTCAACGCGCCATTCATAGTATGGAGGATCTTAAAGCACTACTCAACAAAGTAAAGGAGGAAGAAGAGCGGTTCGGTTCGCAACATCGCTCTCAGCGTCTTCTAGATGCTGTATGCGATCGCATACTTGAGGTCAATGCTCCCTTGGGTTCCAAGTCAAAGGAGAAAAGAATCGCTTCGAGGGTTTACAAGGTACTATTGTCCGGGCTCCATGGGAAATGCTCAATCGACTGGCTAGCCGCCCTGATCAGCTATCCGGAGGACGCTGACGTCGAGACAGAGGATGAGGAGGTTACTCCGGACTTCATACGGCCATTATGCAACAACTTTGTGTTTGCTGATTTGCAAGATGGGGGGACTGTCTGATTCGTACACTATTCAGTGAGAGAATATCTACTCCGGCAGCACGGCTCCGAATACTCATTGGCAGCTTGCAACGGCGAGATGGCCACCGCTTGTTTGTGGGCAATTACCCGATCTCTTCGTTTCGATGAGACGAGGGAGGTCCAGCACTGCTGGTTCTCGGAATCGAAAGACCCCACTGGCAACGTTTTATACGCAACTGTCTTCTTGGCCGATAATCTTTCCAAATCTGGTAATTTTCTCAAGTCCCAGAGTTTGTCGCATCTCCTTCGAATATTTCTTCTAGAGGGTGACGAGATAGTAACAGAAGAGGGGGGAAACACACCTTTCGCCTTCTGGATCCGCGAAGGCTGTAGTGTCGCGGCGGTTAGCGACCATCGAGAATCAACCACCATGGTGATGCAACACGCGTTTGGACGAGGCACCGGCTACACTTATAACAGAACTAACGAAGATTACATTAGATGGGACAATAGTGTTAGGAAGTTCCGTGACGGCGCCAAGTTGGGACATACGCCCCTTTCTTTAATCAGCATCTAAGGAGGCGTGGATTACCATGAGGTTCTCGATATTTATACCCTGGAAGAGTTACCAACGGAATTTGACCGAGACAAGGATCGCGAAGAAATAGTATTATCCGTGGTATCTAAATATCTGTTTGAAAAGGACTCCCTCGTTTTAATTTGAGCACGGGGCCAATATCGATCAACCAAATCGGGAGGATGACAGAACTGCGATTCATATGGCAGCCTTTTCGGGTAATGACCATGTCGTCAAGACCCTATTGTCATGCGCGGCTGATGTTTATATTGATGACAAACAAGGTACCAGTCTGTTGGTTACTGCGGGGAAGACTTGTGGTTATGATGCCTTCTCTGCTCTACTGAGAAGCTGGACACTGGACACACGAAGAGGGGATATACAGGACGCATTTTTTGCAGTTTGTGGAAGAGCCATCCCAGAATCGGTTGACAAGAAGGTGGTGAGGGACACCTCTGCCGTCGCTATATTCTCGGCTCTTTTACGCCGCATCCAGTCCTGTCATCTTCCGGCCATCAATCATCCACAGAAGCCCAGGCAACTTATATCGACAAATGATCTAGGATCCGGCGATTCGGCCATGATCAAGCCACTTTCTCAAAAAGAATTCGATCTCAACATGACGGATAAATCTGGCCGGGTTCCACTGCAAGCTTGTGCATACCAAGGCGATCGGCAGATAGCTAAACTGCTGCTGAGAATGGGAGCACGGATCAACTTCCGAGGAGGAAATCATGGAAGCGCCATTCACACAGCTATTGATGGCTTAAATTGGCCCATGTTGGAGTTTCTGGTCAAACACCCTGGTGCAAATCTTAACATCGGGCATATTGAGTTGCCGGGACGATCGACATCTCTTTCATTGGATCCTCCCCTATTTCATGCCCTCAAAACTCGGCGCCGCAAAGCAGTACTTATTCTTGTTCATAATGGAACCGGACTTGATGTAAAGAATGCAGCGTCAGCCCAAAAGGTTTCTTCCAAAGCCTCATAGCCTGATTCCTACTTTGAGCACTCCCCGCAGACTGCTATGGAGGTAATTATTCAATGGAAGGCCTCTGCTCTTTCGGAAAGACACCATGGTCTCGAAAATGAACGAGAGGAGCGCGCCTGGGAATATGAGGGTTTTCTGGGATCCTAGGCTTGGAATTGGTTACCTCCAAGCCGGTTATTGAGAACTTTAGAATGGACTACGCAGGGTTAACGAATCACAGCATAGGTAGTGGAATTGTTAAAGCCATTACATCTGAGTCATCCCAGGACCAAACCTGACTCATCACTCTTTTTGGACCACTTCTGCGTGCCACTGCGTTAGTATTTTTTACACCTGAAGATCATCCATGATTACAAGCGATAATCTTAGTTGGATGGGGAAATGGGAGCTGAACAATTCCATCCCTTAGGGTCATAACAGCCATTTGGCTTCTCAAGACAGAAATCGACTTTCATTGGCAAAAGCGATCATGCAGTTTTAGTTCGTTAATATCTGACGGTTTCCGGCCTCAACGTGTCTCGGAGATCGTCATCACGGCTAATCGCGGGTGATGCCGACGATCCCTCAACAAGGGATCCAATCCGCGTCGATTTTCAGGCACAGACAGGAAAAGGCCACGGCGGTAAGTAGTCACATCATTGCTGCACAAAAAAAAGCACTGGCCATTTTTCAGCTGCATCTCCGAATTTTTTCACTCTAAGCATCAACAATCACCCAATTTCCCCTCACGTCCTCCGACCGTCATTTCCATCTCCAATCCTTGTTGTTATATCGCATTCATTTTGCTCCAACATACATATGGCATTTATTTTCGCTCCAACACACCATCGGCAGACCGCGACAGACAAACGAAATCATGGATAGAAACGCACCATTACCTGTACCAAACAGAGAAGGTTCTCCTCTCTTGCCCAACCATTACGCATGGCTCAGCTCAATCGAACACAACATGAACAATGCCCATATCAACTCTGACACGGCTTCAACTGTTCCGGATGGTGAGGCGATCTGGAGGACCTTTGAAGTTCACAGACGGTCGGCTGCGGAATACCTGGATGAGTATCTCAGATACAACGAGGAGGTCAGCATTGATGAGCCTGAAATTGCTCCCACCGAAGAAGGTATGCTTCCTTTATTATCGTTCAATTGATTGTATTTCTAACTCTCTCCAGATCCCGCTACTGTTACGGACTCTGTTCAGGCCTACGCCCCCAAAACACCCGACGTGGTCCAAGCCAGACTGAAAGTCTCAGGCGACATGGCACTCAGCGACCTCCTCGTAATGGAAGATATCGTCTCCTACGTCCGTGACGTGATTCTTCGGTCAGAAAAAAGAATTTCAAAAACCGCAGCCATAGTGTATGTATCCTTCTCCCAACACAAGTACATGTATTGAACACTAACCATGAACCCAGGGCCATAATATGCACAATTGGTGCTCTCACCATTCCATCAAAATTCTGGGCGGTTATCTCAGCCTTTGGAGCGATCATGGGGTTTCTCGCAATGGGAACACCGTGGGCGTGGAGAAAGTTTCAAGAGAGGGAGTTGTTGAAGACTTATAATAGGTTGAGAGATTTGCGGGTTGCTATGGAGGAGACGGATGGACAGAGTATTGAGAGAGATAGAGCGGTTTTGGATGAGAGAGGGTTTAGGACGCTTAGTTGGACTTTGGAGACTTTTTGGGTGAAAAGGGTTGGTTGAAATGGAGGTGGTGGATTTTGCTGGAGGATGAGATATCGGTTTTAATGAAGAGGGTTTATAATTTACTAATTTGCATAGAGTTACGGGATTTTATGTTCAATTACATGCCGCTAAATGAAGAAAAGAGCACTGATCTAAGATACTGCATATAAAAAAACGATCTGAAGCAACGGGAAGGTCATGACTTGTGATCTTGGTTCAAGCTGTGCAGCTGTCAGGGATAGTTGATATCCGTGTTGCTTCATTTATATGTAAATGGGGAGAAAGGGTCACAGTAATTGTTTGGAATGGAAGGTGAAGAAGAGGTTGTCCTCAAAGAGCCCTAACCCTTACCTACGTGGTATGCTATGCTGTCCCTAACCCTCTCCTCGACGGTCAAGCTAGAGATCCTACAATAAACGACGTTTGCTTGGCCAAATTATCCTCTCATAGGTCAATTGGTGGGTTACTCGGCTAACTGATTAGCACGGTTTATTCCAAATCCAACCGCTCTTTGTGCTTTGTTTGTAATGTTGTTTGGCTTCCTATGTTCCCTCCACCATCCGTTCAAGGTTTATTGAGGTTTGGTTATTGGATTGGTGCCATTAATGGTGTTCTCCAGTGTCTGAAACCGTGTGTTTCGCAAGGTACCGAAATTTCATGCGATAAAGCTGTCACGATCCTTTGCCGGACTCTGTCTAGACTGAACTTTCCCTGAAACGACCGACCGGATCGATGATGGAAGCCTGTTGGTCCCGTATTCGAGACTGATGCTATCTTTTAGGTGATGTTTGGTCATTATCATAATTTCGTCTGGCTTCGATATAATTCTCCTGTGCTGAGCGGCTTGACCGTTGACGACATTTTGAGGACACCCGTCGAAGCTTATCCACACACTTGTCCTCCACTAGGAAAGTACCGCATGGCATGCCCGGAGTTGTCCGTAACTCGTTGCTTCTCTTCTTTTATTCGACCCAGTCCTCTCTCTGCCTTTGACAGCGTTTCACCGTCATCATGTCAACGGAATACCATCACGGAATTAACCATGGCCTCTTCCAGCTCTTTTCTAAACTCTGTCCCTGACCACGATTTCGACTGGCAACTCAAGAGGGGCCTCCGCAACAATCTCAATTCTATTCAAGTTCCGGGTTACTTCGCAAGCTTTCGACCTCTCTCAACACAACCGTTCGACGAATTCGTGCTGTTATTTGCATTTGAGAACCCAGCTCCCTGGGGTGTCCAACCCCCCCTTCTCAAGCCAAAGTCAAAGAGCTCATCAGATATGCAGAACGAATTCCAGATGCGGTTAATACATGGTTGATAGATGACGACCGCGCTGGGTTCAACTTTTATCAACCAGAGTATGATGCCTTCATCAACAACTTAATTCTCAACGTCAAAAATGACTTGGGAATCGATCAGGATATTGGCATCGAGGCTGACATCAGAAGGTTGGGAATTTATGGAAAAGACGGAGTACCCAAACCTCACATCGAAGATCGAGACGTCCCTAGAAAATTTGCCACCCTTGTGCTAACCTTACCTTCTGATCACCGCGGAGGAGATGTAAAACTCACATATGGAAATCGAAAAGTTACCTTCGACTCATCCCGATACGATCAGTCTTACGCATGCTTGTATTCCGACGTTAACCACGCAGCCACACCAATAACATCTGGGTTCCGATGTGTTATTGTTTATGATCTCGCTGTTGAATACGACATGCATCTTCCAAGGTCAGCCCTTCCAAGAGCTAGTGCAGCCACGGAACCTTCCGAAATGGCAGCATTGTGTGTTCCACAGCTCCTTGCTGGCTGGCTGCGAGACCTGTACCCCAGTTATTTATTTCACGTACTTCAATATGATCTCGGCGAGCTTTATGACAATCCATCAGCTTTATCAATGGTGGCACTCGACACGTCGGGCGATCTTGCCCAAGTTCAAGCACTCCTGCGGCTATCGAACGATCTGCCATTCGTGGTAAGGCTGGCTGGGCTAGAACGGAAGCGCGTACTCTCCGGTGGCTTCGACTGGGATTGGCATATGAATGGACCCGTGCACAGGTGCAGCCCCCCACGGGGGCGTAGAGGCACGTTTGAGAGATGCTCCGTTACAGAGAGCATGACATTTCTTGTCGACATGGAAGGCAGGGAAAAGAACAAAAAGCACATCATGTCATTTGACAGATACTATTGTCTACAGTGTGACCCGTTTGCCAACGCAAATGTGAAGGAACCTGATTATGATGGCTTTGTTTAGGTGAGTTTTGGCTCCCTTTATTTCAACCATGGAAATTCTGACGTTGAAAAACACGATTCAAGGAATCTGTCACTCAATATTCTGGTGTGATATGTGTGGCCCTGGTTCCGACCGGAGCTAATGTTTGTCCGAAAGAAATTTCTTATTACGACAGCGATCTTTTCCCGGATGTCATGATTTGCTGTCCAAGGTGCAGTCTGTGTTGGATGCACAAGGAGAAGAGGATCCTGTGATTGAGGTTCGCCTACATCGGTTTCTGGCTCAGCGTCTTTTGGGGTCGTTATCAGCACGCAAGACTCCATCGAAATCCATATGGCTAGCAGAAGCTACCAGGCTGGTCAATCTTTTGGTAGGAAGCTCACGATTAGATCACACACTCTCGCCAAGGACTCTCGTCAGCTTTCACCTATCCCTGATATCTCTTTCGGCAATCCAGAATGATGAGCTCGTCCTTGTGAGGTTTCTAACGACAATTACGCATTTTGCCACCAACACGTCGCCCGCGCAATTTGCCGACATGTGGATTCCATTTCTCAGTGGCGTTCTGTCACTGTTGACGGTACATACCAGCTCTGTAACTTATGTGTCGCATTTTTTTACGTCGCGGCCAGAAGCGTAGAGTGTACCAGGTCCTATTTTCCGGCATCCTGAAGTTGTATCTTCGGCAGCAGGTTGGACGAAGACCTTTCCCTCATCACGGCGAGCGGATGCAACATGATTGGCAGGCGAGAGTGAATACTGCCAGGGATTTCCTTAATAAGACACTTCTCCTCAACGATCGTCAATCACTGAATCAGAATACTTTGATGGCCATGTTGGGGGAGGAGTACCGGCCGCTCATCGACGTTGATGCGGACAGAATTTTCAAGTTGAATTTCCGGGGGCCTGACGTGTTTACGTGATGGTGATTTACAAGTTCCATGGCCTAAGATCCTTTGTTTAATGACAATGAGAGGGATTAGGAGCCATGCATGTACAGTACCTGTATGTACCTCATAAAGCGATCAATCACAGAGATTATAGTGTCAATTGATGGTCATCTCCTAGCCCGGATAGTAACAACACAAATTCCCATTAGAAAAACCGTGACGACCGCCGCGCTCATCCAGAAGTTTACATGAACTTCAGCGGGAAGAGTGATGATCTCCTGTTTCCACTTGTCAGCTTTGACGAAAACCAACATTCAAGAAGAACTTACCGCAATACAAGCACTCGGCAAAAATACCAAACCCAAAACAGCCAACCACTTCATCACGCTTGTTTCCCTCCTTGCCAGCCTCGCTAGCTCCAGCACCATGAAGTTATTGACCGCTGTATTCTGCAGCTCTAGCCGTTCCCTCAGGTATCTGGCCCTTTGTCTCATTCCCGCTGTTTCTTGGATCAAGAACTCTATCCTGTGCTTCAAAGCGTTGTTCTGGGCTTCTTGGATCTCCGTTCTACTCCCTTGGGCCTCCAAGAAATCGCTGATTCTTCCAACTAGGACCTCCACGTCCGGTGTGTATTTCTCCCAAGCCAGAGCCATTTGAGCGAGTTTGATGCTCCACTGGTTGAGTGCCACTGGTGTTTTCTTTGGTTTCTTATCACTTCCCCCGACGGCACGTTGGACAATTCTCAGGAAAACATCCTGACGCGGGGAGTTGTTGTGTTCTTCTGTATCTAACGTTGTGTTGTAAGGGTTTCCCGTCGTGACTGTCCGACCTGGCTCACTGGTGAGCAGCAGTAAACCACTTTGCTTGCTTTCCGTTTCGAGGCAGAATGTCTCCTGCCAAGCATCTCGATCTGCTGGTCGAGGACATCGGCGTAAAGGTCACAGATGATAGTGGCTAAGGCTGCTGGGTGGGCAATCATAGGCAGAGCGTGGAGGATTATCTCTGTGATTTTGTCGAGATTATCCTCTGAACTGGAGAGGAGGATTCCCTCTGTCACGTTCGATGCGAAGCAGTGCGAGAGGGAGAGGGCGGTTGTCGTGCCTACCACTGCCCATCAGGGTTATGGTTTTCTTCCACGATTCAAACCTTGGTAGTTACCTGACCGGTCTTGGCATTTCTTGCAATTATTTGATTAATTGGGTGTTGCTGGGCTTCCAATAAAAAAAATGTAAGGCAAGGCAAAAATTCCAGATTTTCTCTTGTTTTTTGATTATGAGGAACCCTGTTATGTAACAACATTTTGGAGCTGAGTCGTGTCCAGGAATCGGATATTACTTGGTATCCCGGTTAATTGACTGCTGAGTCCCCTTTGCTCGAGAAAAGAAAACACATAGTTGATCTGAGCATGAATGGGCGAAGTCATTTTGGTCGCGGCTTGATCTATCCGTTGTAAATGGGCCGTAGCGCTTACCAAGAAGAGTAAGCCAAAATGTCTCCGTTATATGCACATCGCTCCCATTCAACAATATATCCCGAGTTGCCCCAGATCTGCAAATCATATCAAACTTCAGATCCCTTATACTTCCTCAGCGCCCACTTCTGGGTTATTTTGTCCCTTTTCAAGTTCACCGAGACAATTTTTGCACTGTCATCCAAAAACTCTGCGGTTTCTTTCTTGTCCTCCTTTTCAGATACTTCAGCTTCTTTATAATCCTCGGCGAATCCATCGATCTGCTTTTTTACCAGCGCGAGCGTCGAACCTTTGTATAGCGGAAGTTCCTTCGTAGTGAGAATTGTTGCGCAGAGTGAAGCCGTAAATAGGAAGGTGACAACTAGAGGCAGTATAATCCATTGCCCGCGGACGTGATAATATGTCTCCTCGATGACTGCTGTGCCATCAATATAGGAAGCGTTGGCGTTATCCGAAGGGTTTTGAGAGCGCATCTGCGCCGAGAGTGTGGCTGCTATCCTCGTGCCGATATCATCCATCTTACTCTGGTGATTGTAGATATACAAGCCAATGGAAAATGCCGTGGTAGAGGAAGCGCTGCTACCGCCCGAGTTATACTTCAGATCCTAACTAAGCATTTCTACCAAAACTTTTGTTATCAGAAACTCTGTCTCACCATACACAAAATACCTGTGTGGAACAGTCACGTTGGTTTGGAAAGATGATGTTCGGTGAGGTTGATAAAGATCTTCGCGTTTTTGAAGCAACTGTGTTGAAAGTAACCTGCCTTCTGCAAGAGCGCCTTCACTTGCGGTAACTGTGTCATACGTTTTCTCACACCAATACCATATAGTTGTAGTAATGTGAAGTGGATCACCCTCCACCCACGAAGCACCCTCATTCGCACTTTGTATTGTTGTGTGAAAAGCAATGTCTGCATCACTGATGAATGGATACGTATCGAGATGCGATGCTGGCGATCCGTAAAGATCGGAACCAAAATCCAATCCGTCAAAAGCTAAGGCGTAGGAGATGAAGAACCCATGATTATCCGAGTTCCATTTATATTTGATTGCCCACTTGTTATTGTAGATGCCACCGATGGCAAAGGAAAAGAGGCAACGTTTCTTTTTAGGTTCGTTTTGGTCGAAAGCTGAGCAGTTCGATTTGACTGACTCTGTCACATTCTCGAATCTTGAGCAGACCCCGAAGGTGGAGAATTTGGGCCAGGAGCAACTGGCTTTGACGGGACAATTGAATGCTGGGTTGGGGACTGATCCAAGAACGCCGTTAAACAATGCAACGCTCGTCAGGTAAGGCCTCAAAGATACTAGAAACCGGTCAGAAGATCCATGCCTTGATGCGATCTGGGCATATTGGTACTCACACCCCCTTGTATCGAGATACTATCTTAAAGAGGCCATTTATGTGTATTCTTCAGCTACCCCCAAGCGTGAAGGATCGCCTTGTAGTGAAACATTTCTGGTTTGTACTTCAAGAATTTGTTGTGTCGACGGTTCGATGCCCAATCCCGCGATGGCTGCGAGCGACAAGAGATAAGCTAATACCATTGAAGACGATCGAATATTCCCCAAGAGCATAAGGGAACCCCAAGGACCTCGACTGGCATTGTCAAACAACTGGATATCGTAGAGGCGATGATGACCACTGCCGAAGTAGTTCCACTTCAACTGACTTATGCATGTCGCTCCCGCCACCAACATCGATGTTTTGGCCGCTGTGGTCAAGACGGCGATCAAGGAGTTTGGTTGGATGGGGAGTAGCCATGATTCGAAAGCAAGACCATCGATCTTTGCCAAGATCATCACAACTAATGCCATGCTGCAGACGCAGAGAAACATGGCACCGATCTTCCACCACCACCACCAATGTCGCGAGGGTGATTTCGCAAACTGGATAGCCTGCCGTTAGTTTAACTTACCTCATAGTCAACAGCCAGACTTACATATGGCTAGTATTCATGATGGCGTTGTTTTGTATTCCTGTTCTATGCGCAGTGCAGTTTGGATCATTGCATGTCGGATGTTTGATAAGTAGGTACATGCCTCTCTTATACAGGTATCTCGAGGTGAAGAACATCTCGGAAGTACTGCAACGATTTAATCAGCAAAGTAAGCCCTGTCAAGGTTTGCGTCACAATGGTGCGTACCTATTCGACCCCATGGTTGTATCATTTTGATTGTCCTCCTAACGTGCCATTGCACCTGCACACCTATCTTTATCAACCCTCTGGGGGCGAATGCCACAAAAGTTGTCTCTCACTCAGCACCCAAAAATGAAAATCCTACTTAGTGACCGTTTAGCGCAACTTTACAAGCGCAAAAATAAAATAAAAATTGAATAAAATATTAAATTGCGCAACCGAACGATGAGGACTGAGGTCGTTGGGCCCCTTTAGGCTGCGTTATAATGCTGCACATTGTTGTCCTGCGCCATCTCTGATGAAACTGAATAAAATAGCCGATTCACAGGCCATACTAGATACATCATACTCTAGGCACCCCTTCCGTCACTCTACTCGGCTTCCAATCCAAATTATACACAGCCTCCATATCCACCTCAACAATAGCCCTAAACTCCTCACCCAAAATACCGTGCAAACACTCCTTCACTTTCAAGTCAGTCAAAAATATCCTCTCCATCATTCTCCTTGATTTCCGATTCTTTCGTCCCTCTCCAAAGTTTCCTGTTCCTTGCCATTGCCCCTCGGCTCCCTCCCAACATAGTTGAAATGATAAGACTTGAAAACTACCGAAAACATTTCCTG
The DNA here is from genome assembly GCA_033297215.1 of Podospora fimiseda. Lineage (NCBI taxonomy): Eukaryota > Fungi > Ascomycota > Sordariomycetes > Sordariales > Podosporaceae > Podospora > Podospora fimiseda. The sequence continues at coordinate 89,399 of MU865390.1, forward strand.
GTATTCCCTTTCAAGACCTTCTCTGATGATAAAGTCGCGAAATCTTCGCGTGAACTCTTTTTCTAAATCTACGACGAAAAGGTTCAGGTACCCCAAAGTGTGGGCGAGGAATGGGACCCAAGGCGTGGTGTACTGCGTAGTCGAAAATTCTTTGGCATCATTGACCACTCTTTTCGAAAATGTCTGAAAAAGGTCCTTCTCAGAAATCCACGAGACTTTGCACAATGCCGATCTAAGAAACAAGTGGAAATGGAACGAACAAAGCATCTTGTGTGTGACTGCTTTCGACCCTTCGGGAAAGTCGGGCGGGTTAAGACGAGTAAGCTGGGCAAAATCGCCGATATCTCGAATGATTCCCTCAGCCGATGATTTGAATGGAAAAGGCTGTCTGGAACGGCCCTGGTCGGTGCGTTTCATTTTTGCCATGGATGCTTCATCAATTTCAGCCAAGCGAATCTCAAGCGTCTTTGGCACTGTACCGCTAGCGCTAGTACGTGTTGGATGTTGTGGATCCCGCGTGTTCGAGGACGATCTCTCCGCCTTCGTGCCGTTCTGGCTCGTCAATCGGTTCATTGTGCGGCCGTTCATGCTCTGATAATGACCAGTCCACCGGCGGTAAAAACACAACAAGGGTACCAAAAACTCCCGGCATCCCGAATTCGGTATTTTGTCAGGAACCAAAACAAGTCCCTTTCGTCCCTGAACGCATAACTTGTCAAGCTCAATCTCAATTTCCACGTCGGGATTGATCCCCAAGTCTCTGGCAATTATGGGTACGATCTTATCCAAGAAACTTTCAAATTCAGGTGGTGGGGAAATCAGTTTGGAACTAACTTCCAAGGAATCAGTGAAGTTGCCTTGTCGAAGTTGGTACTGTGGGAGAGTGAGGGATAAAAGCTCGCCCTCATTATCGGTCTTGAGATAACAGCAAGCGGGATTCTCGATCCTCCTAATGGCTCCGAAAGTTCCCAATGTGGTAACCTTGTTCAGAGCAGCAAGGATCGCATTGTTGTTGCTGTTGTTGTTTGGTGTTGGGGTTGGCGCGAGACATTGTCGAGGACTCGAGGTAGATACGATTGAACAGGAGTCGAGATTTTGGCTTCCAGTTAAGATGGTTGTTGGGGAAAGATTTTTTGGAAATGAATTGTTTGGGAAAAAAACTGTCATCATCCCGTCCAGCTGGCAACCTGGAAATCTTGGTCCAGATGCACCTTCCCGAATACAGGTACAACACAAACATTGTGAAGCACGCCAATCAGACCGTCACAACCTAGAATTGGACCGGTTAAATGGATGGGGTCCTCTAGTTATTTGGACGGGGTAGCTAGCCAATCAGAGACTAGGGATGGCCACCACCCTATATTTATTTCCTTTTTCGGAAGTCTCGTCTTCATCGTCGCAACCATCATTACGACGGGAAAGTCCATTATCAATTATATCAAAGATTCTCATCTATGAACAGCCATTTTCAAAAAAATCCAAAAGTGTGTGCAGAATGCGAAGACTTGACTGTTATTTTGGGACTCTGTGTACTTTTCCGTCTCCGTTTGATTGAAAAGTTTGACTTTGAAGTTATTGACTTTGTCAGTTTGGTACCCCGTCCATTTAACTGATTCCCCTGGAATCAGCTGGTGATTGGATGGGGGTGGAAAATTGCATCACTTCCAGCTGTCAAGATCAATAATACATTCCTTTCGGGACCCTTCCAAGGATTCTCACTCCTGCCTCATGTATCCTGCAAGCCACAATTTCTCATCACACAAACAAGATGTTCTCACGTTCTCCAAATGTCCAAATCTCATGATGAAAATCTCACATTTCATCAAGATCGTAACCTCTCTCTACCGTATATCCAAAACATCCACCCTCACAAATCACCACCCCCAAGCCCACTCTCAACCTCCCTCTCCTTCCCATCATCTCCCTCATCATCATCATCATCATCATCATCATCATCATCATCATCAACAACAAACCAATCCCTAACCCTAACCTCCCCCTTCCTCACCTTCTTCCAAACCTCCTCCTCACAACTCTCCGGCTTCAACACATAACACCTCGGCTTCGGTAACTCCGGCGCAACCTGCTTCACACCCCAAGTATCCCCCGGCCCTTCACTCTTATACCCATCCCCGTACCCAACCTCAACTTTCCCACTCGCCACATCTCTCCCAAACATTGTCCTCCTAAAGATCTCATACGCCGCTTCAGGTTGATAAGCAGGAACTTCATGACCGGCCTGAAACACCCTCGTAAAGCTCAAATTCCCATATTGTCTCGTCATTCCCTTCCAATTCTTTCCATCATCATCACCGACCAAAAGCTTTGCATAACCTGCCTCACTAAACTCCTTTTGGTTCTTCCAAGGAAATGCCAGTGAAGTCTTTTCTCCTCCTATCCAATTGCAAACTACGTCTCTGTCTCCGTACATCATTGCTACTTTGACTCCGTGATCAAGAAGATATCCAATATCACTCAGGTAATCACCGCGGATTGGGTCCAAAGTAAACATGAATCCCTGATTGGTTGGCATATGCACCGAGGTGTAATTAACTGGGACTCCCAAAGCAGAGAGAACAGAAGATTGTGTCAGGTATCCGTGGTGATGCGGAGGAGGAAATGGGTCATGTTGAGGATGAGCGATATCGTATTGGGAACGACCCGAGATGTTGAGGTAGGTGCCGAAGCATTGACCGACGGTGATGGCGTCAATGTAGTCATAACATTCAGGTGCGGTGGAGTTATCGAGGAGTGGATTCTCATCAATTCGTTTCGTGCAATTTATGAGGCTCTCTTTCCAGCCGTTTGGTTTGGTCCAATTGTGGAGGAGGTCGGCATGGAAGGACTCGTTGAAGAATTCCAAATCGTAGGTCTTTTTTCCCGTGTCAGGGTCCATGTAAAATGCAGGGAAAGTAGTCATCACTCACATTTCTGTAGGGAAAGTCAAAGCATGCTTCGACCTCAATCGGCCAGTCCACCGCCCCATTCACAATCCCCAATGTATCAAGATGCAGAAACTGCGCCCCATCATGCTCAAAGCTTCCACTCTCAATCTTTTCATTCTGATCTTGAAAGAATCTGAAGAAGCCAGGTCCGTAATGTCCACCGTAACTCTCTGCCCACAGACTGATCTTGTCGTTATTTGGCTTATAATGCGGAAACTCAAAGAACCAAACCTGCAAAAAATGCCACATAGCATGTGCCGCCTTCTCAGTTGTGTTGGACACATGTGAAGCATTCTGACTTGCAACAGTCCCAATCCGGAAAGTATAGTTCGTAGCGGGGATATCGCCATCAGAAAAATCTGTCGGTGTAATTCTCGGTTCCAAGTCTCCGAGCTCACTGATCCAGTCCTCAATAGTAACGTTAGTCAGAATATCATACGAAAACCCCGTGCCTACCGGCTGGTCGATATACAACATATTGACTTCATTGTTCCAACTCCAAGGGTTCATATAAGTACTTTTAGAGTCAGACGCAACAAAACAAGGACCATTCTCTTCCAAAACCCCCATCATTGACGACGCGCCGGGTCCACCATTAAGCCATATGGCAAGCGGAGCATTATGAGGATCTTTCCTGGCTTCAAAGAACCAAAAGAAGGTGTTGATCGGGTAATCTTGACTTTCTTGATCGACGAAGTATAGCGGAAGGTGGACGTATCCAGAATAGGACTTGACGCCGGGAGTTTTTTCGCATATTCCGGGCTCTTTGAAGGAGATGGTGACGTTTTCGTGATATTTGGATTGAATCACTGTGATTCCTTCCCGTTTCGGTGGGAACTGTGCATCAACAACCAACGCGGCGGGAATCGCCGAGATGACCGAAAGGAAGTAAGTGGTTTTCATATTGGAAGAGGTGGTTTTTGAGGATTCATGGAGCGAAAGAGGGGATGAGAGTCAGGCCATGGAGGAACCATTAATATGTATGGATTCAATGGTGTTGGTGAGTGACGCGGAAGGATTGCGAAATCTGTTTCTTCTTGCCCCACAATATTCACACCTTCTCTTTTTGGTTGGATTACGGATAGCAAAAGTTCTCTGCTTTTATGTAAACAGGCATTTTTTTTTTGATATTGTACTTAAATCTAAAATATATACCTCCCTTTGCATATTTATCAAGACTATACTTGATCTTAAACATGTTTATGAAGCATCGAAAACGCCTATTAGTTTTATAAAGGCCCTTATAATTTTAAAAACAGCTGATTCATCTATGCAAAATCTCCCTTTTATTATGCCTTTTACTAATGAAGCCTGTTTAAAAATAACCAAGCGTTTTAGCCTCCAGAGACGCGTGCTTATATTTATTAATACCATAACGCGCGTGATAAGCGAGCCGACCACTTCCTAGCATCCCACTACAACTATCCTCAATTACACAACCTCAACATTAGGAAACTAGAATAACTGAATCAGATGATTCTATTGCCTCCTTGCACGTGCGCACATTATGGCCGGGCTTACCACACACACCACAGCACCGAATCTTCCTACGAGACCCCCCTGCACCACTACCACTTTGTTGATCTTCTTGCATTATCTGCTCACCTACAGCCTTCTGATCCAGTAGATCCTGTGATTCTTGTACAGTAAGTGACCATCCAAGCCACACACGTGTTTTTTTGGCTCTCCGTCTTTTACTAAGCCTCTCATTGGCCTTGCGCAGTGAAGAGTTCTCTGCACGGAGAAGAGCTACCTCATGCATTATTGCCATTGTTCCCTTGGTAAATTGGTCCACAGCAGTTAAAATCGAGGTCGGAGAGCTGCCTTGATGTCTGGAAATTCGAATTTTAATAAGCTCCGATTGTGAGGTTGCTTCTCGAAGGTTGTGTGGTGTTTGGGAGACCCAAGGTAGTGTCATATTCGGGGTTGAGACTGGGGGTGTTGGACTTTGAATGCGCACATCCAGCTTAGATATCACCCTCTCTGGGTCGTACGGCACAAGGCCAGCTCCTGAAAAACCCCCCTGGACTTTTTTTTCCGTAATCGAAGCAAAAAACGCCTCTCTGAACGCACAGAGAAATTCCAACTTGCTGATGTGTGTGATATTCATCCGCATCAACTGTTCAATCTGGCGGCTGTACGCCTTCTTTAATGGCGAAAAACAACCAACATCCAGTGGCTGAAGTAGGTGGGAGGAGTGTGGAGGCATACAAAGTGTAATGATATTGTGCTCCTGGCAGTAAGTCTCAAATTCTTCCGAGTGGTGGCTCTTGTGGCCATCAAGGATCAACAGCCGATATTTGCCCTTCGTACGAGATGCTGTGTGAAAATCAAAGTGCAGAATCCAATCTATGCCTTTTTCATTGGTAGTCCAGCCATTATCAATTGTTGCAATGCGCCAGGTTGCCGGAAGGTTGCACTCTTGATACCAGTTGGTGTCACACGGTTCCCGCTGACAGCATCCAATACAGTGTACTCGGCCACCCGACACAGCAACCACCATGCCAAAGACCCTCCACAGCCTACCAGCATAGTAGGGTGGCCGAAGGAAGGTTATGCTATGCAAGAGGAGGTGCCCGATGACGAGTATACTGAAGGATGGTTGGTCAAGAAGGTCGCTGACGCGTGACAGATCTGCAGGATGGCTGCAGAAGCCACTGAAGTCATGATGACCGTTCTCTTTGTAATCGTCGGAGCCAAGGAAGGCCTCCGACGGAGAGAAGGAATGGCCACAGAAGTACAAGAACCCAGGAGGGACCCGTACGATTATAAATAGGGCCTTGGTTTTGCTAGTTAGAATGATGGAATGACAAGGACCTTGAGGCCATTACAGTTTATTATATTGATTTGAATACAAGCCTATTCTAAGCCCATTATACATGCCCTTGTGACAGTTGGCAAGGTGATATTGCCCAGCCAAGATGATGAATGGCGGGATGGCCTGTCAGATTTAACGAGACCTAGTCAGAAAGTGGTTTAAGTTGATAACAGCTCGTATTCACTGTTCAGTGAATCTGTAAGGAGCCGGAGCTGAACGGCTAGTAACAGGAGCTGAGCAACCACTTCAGGTAGGCAAGAAACCTGTCTCATCACTGTACATAATATAAGTATGAAAGAGCTTGCGTGAGAAGAGAAGGAGAATCAATCAACTTTCTCAAGATAATCATCTGAAGTCCACATCTTGAAGAGTGAAGTGTTTCTGACATGGCCCAGCCCAAAGCGTTTACTCCTTGGATGACTATAGCCCACTCTCGATTGCCAGGCTGGGCCTGTTTGGCCTTGCTGCGGCCATCCGAGGTAGTAAGTACCATGATGGCGATGATAATGCCCATCACAAAGCCGGTTTCGTCAAAGTTGTACATATCGTCGTCGAGGATACCGTATTTGAGCTTGACATTGTGCACAAGGGCAAACCACTCGCGAATAACCTTTGGATCTTCGCATTTCGCCCTCTGGTAGTGGTATTTAGGCATAAAACGCGTCCGGAGTTCTGGCTGGCGTTTAACCAAATTGTGAGCCCAGCGGATACCGACTGGAGGCGCGTCGCGTTCGCGCAGCAATCGATTGGCCATATCTTCCATATAACAAAGCCGAGGATGAAATGTGCGTGCACATAACTCAATTATATATTGAACAATCGTTTTCTCTTCCAGATCTGTTAGTTTGCGTGAATTGGCTGACATATCGCGTCGTGCAGGTCGACCAGTGTATCGGTCACGGAGGGTATTATAGGGTACAGAATAAAGCTTTGCTGTGGGCCGAATACCCAAAAAGGTCTTTTCCTAAGAGCTTCAATGGCTAAGATGATTCTCGCTTCAACTGAAGAAGATTCCATTTTTATTGGTTGAGCAGATTGTTGTCAAGACAAAAGATTACGCGACGCATGGAAAGTGATCGGCTCGCTTATCACGCACGTTACTTGATCTTAAACATGCTTATTGAAAATCCAAAACGCCTGTTCGTTTTTCAAAGAGAGTGTTTCTTTGTTCAAAAAGGCATAAATCTAGTCCCTTGGATTAATACTATACGCCTTTGTATATTTGAAAAGTCATGTTGCACTTTTTATAAGAGGTTATTGAAAGATGAAATGGCTTGCTGGGATGGGGTTGTAACTGAGCAAATATAACAAGAACCCTCTTGCACAAGACGTAACACAGAAGACATGCAAGTTGAGTGTTTGGTGCTGGAGACCTTATTTAAACTTGAAAAAGAGATACCTTGTCTTCTTTGGGAATCACCTAGTGGTATCACCGTTTGCAAGTTACACGAACGAGGAGAGAATGGAGCCACTTTGACCAAAAAGAAACATCAAAGTTTGGTGATTGAGCAACCCATTTCACTTTGTACTTCTTGTTTTTTGTTTTGTCAAATGTTCAAAATCGTACGAGTGTCGATGGTGCAAAAGGAGGTTGAGGTTGCGCAAAGCGGGAGCTGTTACCAATTTTGCAATAGAAGGAACAAATCAACAGTTGCATCCTTTTTTTAAAGCTTTCCAGATCTGGTGTGACCGTTTTTATCTGTGTGAGACTCTTGCTTGTGTAATATTTGGAATGAAAACCCGAGCGAAGCAATGAGAAAGTGTTTTTGCGGGGGAAAGCGGAGCGGACCGGTTGTGTGACGAATGGAAAGTTAAAACTTTCCCATCATTGATCAACATGGGATTTTTTTACTTTGTGGGGTTACTGGGGGAGGGGGAATACTCTCGATTCCAATGAGAAGAGTAAAATGTCCGAATCTTGGCCGATCATTCTGTAGTGCTCCTTCGCTCTTTACTTTTTTTTTCGAAGAGTGTTGGTGGGTTTAGAGGCGCTTGAGAATGACTCGGTGCCGGGTGGGAGTTTGAACCGGTTTCCTCCTGCCCGTTGGGGGGATTTGTGAGAGAAATAATGGGCTTATCAGATTTGGGCACAAATTCATCTGATGTACACATCAACAGTTTTGGTAACTGCCGCGAATATCCATTCTGTTGGGTTTTCATCTGAAATATATAATGCACGATATCAGAGTGTTGATGAGCCTCAGGTAACACTGGTGTTCTCACCAGGTACCTGTGCTCATGGGTCCAAAGTTAAACGGGGAAAGCTTGACTCGGGATTGAGTTCTAGAATCTGGAACTAGCTTCCCCGGGAGGCCGGAACGTCGTGGAACCGGGAGCAAATTCCTGAACTTGTCAGTCAGTGGTTGCCGTGGTTGCCCACACCGGCTAACGTCGTTCGAGGGGAGGCAGGTATACTGTGTCATAGGTTGGAGTCAGGTGATCTATCAGTCACTGCAGCGACTGTCAATAATGCGGATATCCATGTGTAGAAGTGGTCCCTCTGCCATTTGATTTTACCCCACATAAATATTTTATATTTGACCGACTGCAACTGCACCTATTTCCAGCTGCCACAGAAAACAACCGTCAACTTGTTTCTTCACACTTTCACCTCCAAACTTGGGGTTCTTTACATACCACACTGCGAGTATATACTTCTCCCAACACTCGTTCACGACTGGAATCTTTCCTTTGATTCGTTCCCTCAACCACTCCAAATTCCACCCCAACCGACTGCCCTGACGACTGAAACTATGGGTGTTGGTTGTCTGAAGTGAGCTTGAGGTGAGCTTTTGCCCAACAAGGAACATTTGCAACAAGTCGGTGAAAAAGAAGGCTGACGGAATCCGCCAACTTGATAACAAACAGATAACAGTCGCAACCTCTCAACTGATCCCCCACTTTCTCTGATTCAAAATTTTCCTTTCACTTCCACACCTTCTCTCCAGAGACACAATCGACTCACAATCTGCCCATCATGATGCACAACGGCTCCAATTTCAATATGTCGTCGACTATCGACACCACCGCGTTTCACTCATCCTGCCTTTCGGGATCGCAAGCTTCAATCTTGATTTTCCTTCTCTCGTTTTTCATTCTCGTTCCTCCTTCCTTTCACTTCATTCAGAAGAAGCTCAAGGCCATGAGGTTTTACATCGATGGCCCCAATGTCATCCAAGAGGGATTCGACAAGGTAAGCATCTTTGCCCCATGCCGGGCAGTCGCTTGTTTTTCTGACTCTGTCAACAGTCTAATGGCAAGCCTTTCGAGGTTCAAGCTGTCGACACCCGTCACGTCTTTGTTTCATCCCCAGCTCACATCAAAGAGCTTCAAACTGGTTCCAATTCGGTCCTGTCGCTGTATGCCTCCGCCCGCAAGATCATTCAGCCAAAGTACACAATGAAGGACTTCAACTGGATGGATTTCTCCAAGGGCGGCAAAGTAGGATGGGGATTCCTTCGAGCAGTCCGCACCTGCTTGACTGATAACCTTCCCAACATCCTCGGCGATCTTACCAATCTGACTCGATCGGAGCTGCCCAAGATCGTTAGCACTCACCCTACTGTCGATGGCGCTTATCAAGTGTCGACACACTTGTTGATCACCAGATTGGTTGTCATGTGTAATGTGGCTGCTTTTTTTGGTCCTGGTCTTGGTAAAGAATCTGCTCCTCTGCTTTTGATGCCATTGCTGTTTTTTTTTTTTTTTTTGTTTTTTTTTTTTTTTTTGCTTACACATGTTGTTTTTGCAGCGAACGATGACGTTTTTGTCAAGGCGGCTCAGGATTACATTGAGCACACCATCTTTGGCGGCGAGATTATTCGTTTCACTCCTTCGCGGCTTATCCCGTATGTGTTGATCCGCCACAAATATGCAAGATGCAAGCTGACAGAAAGAACCTCGCAGATTTGTGGCACGCATCATAAATCGCGTGTTCAGATCCCAGGATATTGTCTACGACACGCTGCTTCCTATCGCTGAGAAACGTCTGCGTGAGCGGGAAGAGGCAGCTGAATTGGGATTGGAGATGCCCAAGCATCATGACTGCATCCAGTGGACCATTGAGTCTCTCCCGCATGGCAATTACCTTACCCCTCGTCGCCTTGTTCATGAGTTGATGGGTATCTGGTTTGGTTCTGTTCATGCCTTGGCTACGACCATCACAGTGGCCATCCACGACCTCTGCCTCCACCCTGAATACATCCAGCCCATCCGCGACGAAATCACCGCCCACTACTCCGAGTTTGAACACACAGCTCACGGCCTTCCCCTCCTGGACAGTTTTATCAAAGAATCGGCCCGTCTGACGCCAGCTGAGACACTCAGCACCCGCCGTGAAGCCACAGACTCATTCACCTTTTCAGATGGCACACATCTTAAGGCCGGAGACTGGGCAGTTACTCCTCTCCTCGCAATCAATAAGATGCCTGAGTACTATCCTTCCCCTAACCAGTTCAACGGATTCCGCTTTGCGCCCAAGGAAGTTCTCGACAGTCTTGAGAACAAGACCAATAGCTCGCCTCTCCAAGCACAACCTTCCAAGCTGACGGACATTGACGCTACCTGGTTGATGTTTGGTATTGGCAGACAGTCATGCCCCGGCAGATTTTATGCATCGGCCACGATGAAGGTTATCATCTCTCAGGTTCTGAAGCAGTATGATATCAAGCTGGTTGACGAGAAGATGGAGCGCAGCTGGGTCATGAGATCTGCTATTGTGCCTAGGGATGGAGTCAAGGTGGCTTTTAAGCCGAGAAACTAGGCAGGATGGCAACAAAAAAGGGGTGGGTTATGGGAGGAAACATTCATTTTACATTTGAAGGGGAAAAAGCCAAAAAAGAATTACTGATTAGGGAGGAACGGAGGGAACCTTCGGAGGAGATGAGAAAAAGGTTTATAGTTGGGAAGGTCTAGTAGATACCTAAACCTGAATGGGTTCTTTGCTTTTGCTTTGGTATTGTTTTTTTTTGTTTTGTTTTTATGGTCTTGTCTCTGCTTGTATACCTATGTATTGTGCTTCAAGACATGTATGTTGCTCTGTCACTCTGTCTGTTTATGCTGCTGTATACGGAGTACATGTACGTGGTTTCAATATGTTTGAATGTGGTTAGATGTTGGGACTTACCTCCTGTAGATTATGTATTCATGTTTGTGCTACAACCCCGTATTCCGGAGCTAGATGTTGAGAGAGAGAAATGGGAGGTTTATTTATCATTGTCATTTGTGGTCCCAGCAGTATGCTGCTATGGGTACATGTAGGGACAAGTATCTTTGGTTTTGTTTATTCACCTGCTGCTCTCAATATTCATATGTGTACGCAGCACGTTTCAAGATGTTTGAGTAATGGTAGGTAACTCTTGGAAACATACTTGAAGGGTTGTGGAATTGGAATTGAATTAATTACGTAAATATGTATTGAGAGTGTCAAGTCACACTAATTACTATGATCAATGAACCTCTCACACTAGGTATAGGTACTTTAAATAAAAAGTTCTTGTCAGCGCTGTCTCTCACAAAGCCACTACCTGTATTTTTTTATAAGAAGAAGAAAAGAAAGGCTAAAAGAGATCCCGATCCTGCGCCACGTTTTGATAAAAAGGCTTTTAAGGGCCCTATGTTTCCGTGGTTCCTTTTCAATTGGTTGATGGTCTGAATCACCAAAAACAAAACCAAAAGAAATTAACTCATTTTTTTCTTTTTTTATCTTAAATTTAGGTAGGATTCTGAAAATACTTCGTGGGAGTTATAATATTTGGGTATCAAAACTGTCGGGGATAGGTGTAGCTTTTTGATAGAAAACTAGGTGCTCTTTGCGTTGGGGTTATATGTGGGAGTCATAGTGTGGGAGGGTCGTCGATCATAGTGTGAATTGAGGCTCTCTATTTATTAGGTAGGTATGCCTTGGACCACGGAGCTAGATGTCTTGAGAAAAATAAGAGTTTTTAATTCATACTTTTTTGTTTAGGTGTTACGCCCCAGGCATAATACCCCCACACAGGGACCGCAGGGCGGCCCCTGAGACAACCGATGGCACTCAAGAGAGATGTTGCCTAGTGTTA